>VXAD01009461.1:0-13724 GCA_013399195.1 Dicrurus megarhynchus
TAAATATAAATATAAATATTGCTGCACGCAGCCAAAGGCCGGGCAGGCTGGGCCGGGTCCCGCCGGTGTCGTGGGCCACGTGTGGGGAGCTCAGCACTGCAGCCCCAGCTCCTGGGGAAGCGTTTGAGCCGGGAAACAGCGCAGGATGAACAGCAAACAGATCCCAGTTCTGTCCTTCCCGAGCATTGTCCCGCTTGGAAGTACTGCAGGAAGGGCAGGAAGTTCTCATGGATGGACTGAGCTCGGGTGTTTCTCACTGGAGGAGCTGGTGCTGTTTTATGGGATGTTTGTCATGGAATCCTGGAGTGGTTTGGGTTGGAAGGATCCTAAAGATCCCATCCCACCCCTGCCATGGCAGGGACACCTCCCACTGCCCCAGGCTGCTCCCAGCCCCGTCCAGCCTGGCCTTGGGCACTGCCAGGGATCCAGGGGCAGCCACAGCTGCTCTGGGAAATCCATTCCAGGGCCTCCCCACCCTCACAGGGAATGATTCCTTCCCAAAATCCCATCCATCCCTGCCCCTGGCAGTGGGAAGCCATTCCCTGTGGCCAGGCCCTTGTAAATCATTTCTCTCCATCTTCCGTCTCCCTTCAGGTGCTCTAAACAAACATTGCAGTTACTGAGGGCGTGCACTGAACATACAAAATGTCATCAGGATTTTCTATTCTTTTACTTTTCCACCTCCAAAAGCCTTTTTTATTACTGCATTTTTATTAACTCCACCAATTTTTCCTTGTTCCTCATTTCCTTCCTAATATTTGTACTGGGTTTTTTTTGCATTTTCTTTGTCTTCCTTTCATTTCCTGTTTATAATTTTGGGCTTCTCGTGTCTCATTTCTGAATATCCCACAAGTCACTGGCTGTTAGAGCATTTAATAACATCCCATGGTTTAAAAGTGTGACACCTACACGCTGCAGTCCTGACCATCAGCAGTTGTGGATGTGCATCCAGACCTTGGATTCCATCTGGAGATGCTGGAGAGCCTCAAGGAAAATGATCCAAATTGGCATCTTGTCTTCAACATTTCAGCAGCACCAGAAATTGATGGGTTTCTGTGATTGGGATATTGGTAATTGTTGTTTCAGTCCCTCCCCTTGACAGACAGGAATCAGCCATGGATACTCTGGAGGAATGGGACAGTGGCACTGCTCACCCCAGGAATTCCCTGAGGATCCCTGAGCTGTTGAACCCATCTGCTGTTTCCTGATGATGCAGGATAATAACTCCTCTTCCCAGCGATGGGAGCCTGAACAGGAGTCCTGTGGTTTGTGTCTGATGGATGAGCTCATCCTGTGGTCCCTGGAAATACTTTTTGCCAACATTTTCTTCTCCCAGTGATAAATACCACAGGCTGTAGTTCTTGGGAAATAAAGACCGACTTCAGGCTGTTCCTGTGGTGTTATCACACAACCCTGGAATTGTTTGCTTTGGAAGGGGCTTAGATGAGTCGTTTCCAAGGCCCTGGATGGGCAGGGACACTCTGCACTAGACCAGGTTGCTCAGCTCAGATGCTGTGGGACATTTCTCCTCCTCTGGATGGCTCAGGGGGAAGGACAGGTTTCGTTTGAGGTTGAAGGGTTGAGTAAAAGCAGAGGAGAATTTGCCCAAATCTGCAGCATCGTGCCCGTGGCGGATGAGGGGAGTTGGAGCAGGTCCTGCTGAGCTTTGTGCTGGTCAGAACCTGGACTGAGCCTTGCCAGGGCTCTGCTGGGCTGGGCTTTGCTGGGCAGGCCACGAGTGGTGGCTGTTGGCAGGGACAGAACTGAGGGAGAGGCTGCAGAGCTGTTGAACTCTCTCCTCCTCAGGAGCGAAGTCTGAGAGTTCAGCACGTCTTTAAAAAGCAGGAAGTGAAAGAAATCATTTCTGTTGGGCTTTTCTCCTCCCTGAAGAGCTTTAATTCCTGTTGGTCCAGCGCCCTCGGGAAGGTCCTCGTGCTGCTGCTGCTGCTGCTGCTCTCGCTCGTTGTCTCCCTCGGAGCTGCACAAGTCTGGCTCCAGTTCCACAGAGCTGCTGCTTTGTGAATCAATTAAATGCTGCCACATGCAGGGCACTGATAACCTCTTTTGAGGCCAGGCAAGAAGATAATGGGAGAACCCATTGAGTTTATCTCAGCACCACAGTTCTCATCCATGGCATCAATGCTGGCACTCGCTTTCAGCTGGAACTCGGTGCTGCCTGGAGTTTGCTTCTTTCCTGGGCACTTCTCTTGATTTCAGTTATTTTCCTGGCCAGTCCTTGTTAATAAACTGAAAAAAAAAAAAGGCAGCAATTTTGAGGAAAGAAAAGAAATTATGTTTTCTCTTTCCTCCTCCTCCTCACACTTCTCTTGTTGCCCTTGCATTATCCAAGTGAGGAATTAAATTTTCCATTCTTGGAAAAGCAGCAGTGGAGTCTGTCAGTCCCCACTGATGTGTGTGACGGGCTGTCAGGCACTTGTGAGTCCTGGGCTCTCCAGAAAATAGAAAATGAACGTATGAGGTCACTTGGACCATCTCTTTCCACACTCCTTCCATCCCTCAGCGCTTTTCCCTTTTGGCCAGACGTAGTTCAAGTACGTGCTGATGTGTGCAGGCCTTCACTGCTGGAGAGGCAGCTAAAAACAGTCCTGTGAGGCTGGGGAGAGAAAAGCAGCTTTTTCAGGGGCTTTAAGTGTTGTTTCAGGAGTGCATAAAGAAAAAAAGGACAAGTTGGGTAATTTGAAGATGGGCTCTTTGGGGAAAGTTTCTGCTGCAGCTGCTGTAACTCAGTTAAGTGCTGGTTTTTGTAATGATAATCCAGGGAGTTTGAGTGGATTTCAGAGGTCATTAGATATTAGATTATCATTATTAGATTAGATACTCCCATATTAACAACCCCTGGTGTCAGCAAGGAGCGCTGGGCTGCTCAGAACTCATGTCTTGGGTGTGATGTGCAAGGCTCCCCTTTATCAGCACTGAAGATCCATCCCAGCTCTGGAGTTCCAAGTGGAACAGAGGCTTCTTTGTGTCCCTGTTGTACCCAGGCTGTTTTCCTTGGGCTGGTTCCTCCCACATGGAACTTCTCCAGTGTTTTGACTGTCTGCAGTGCAGTCACTGCAGCCCTGCTGTCCCTCCAGGGCTGGTTCAGAGGGTGCGGGGTGTGCTCTGCTTTCCCCGCGTGCACCGGAGGCTGCTGCTTCCCCACCGCCACTCAGGCAGAAATAAAACCTCCCCCTGAACTTCCAGCGGGCTCCAAACGAGAAATATCTGCTGTTGAAAGTCTAGAAATGGCAAAAAATGAGCTTTGACAGGGTGGGTTAGGAAGCACGAAGAGTCCGAGGAAGCATCTGATCCCTGCCCTTTGGAGAGAGGAAAAGCAGCTCAGCTGGACACAGATTGATCAGCCCCAGACTCACCTCCATCCCTCGGGAAAAGGCACTGCTGCCTGCAGGGAGAGCTGGCAGTTCTGGAGCACAATTCCAGAAAGCTGCAGAGCTTTTCCTTCCCTGCCTTTGAACTTCCTGCTCTGCCTTTCCCAAGGGTTAAAACGGGGATCGAGGAGGTGCCTGGAGCCGGCTGCGAGTCAGTGAGCCCATTGGGATGTGAGCCCACTGGGATGTGAGCCCATTGGGATGAGCCCAGGATGATCCCATCGGGATGAACCCACCAGGATAAGCCCAGGATGATCCCATCGGGATGAACCCACCAGGATGAGCCCAGGATGATCCCATTGGGATGAACCCACCAGGATGAGCCCAGGATGATCCCATTGGGATGTGCCCACTGGGATGAGCCCATTGGGATGAGCCCATTGGGGTGAGCCCATCGGGATGAACCCAGGATGATCCCCCCAGGATGAGCCCATCGGGATGAGCCCAGGATGATTCTATTGGGATGATCCCATCGGGATGAGCTCAGGATGATCCCACTGGGATGAGTCCACTGGGATGAGCCCACTGGGATGAGCCCATTGGGATGAGCCCAGGATGATTCTATTGGGATAAGCCCATCGGGATGAGCTCAGGATGATCCCACTGGGATGAGCCCACTGGGATGAGTCCACTGGGATGAGCCCATCGGGATGAGCTCACCAGGATGATCCCACTGGGATGAGCCCATTAGGATGAGCCCATTGGGATGAGTCCACCAGGATGATCCCCCTGGGATGAGCCCATCAGGATGAGCCCAGGATGATTCTCTCAGGATGATCCCACTGGGATGATCCCCGTGGGATGAGCCCATCAGGATGAGCCCATCAGGATGAGCCCAGGATGATCCCACCTGGATGATCCCATCAGGATGGCAAACACCCAGCACGTGCCGCCGAGGACAATTCCCTGCTGCATTCACACACCCCCTGCTGCCCTTCCCAAGCCTTTTTGAAAGGGTTGGCACGGCACAATTCCGTGCTGGGGGGGTTTATTTCCATTCGACTCGCAGCCTCCCACACTGGGAATTTGACACCCCACTAGATGGCAATATTTGAATGCTGATGCCTCCTTCCATAAATCGGAATAAAATGGGTTCTGCTTGTTGTAAAATAGGTAAAAATAGCCTGGCTGCGTGTCCAGAGAGGTGCTGAGGTGTGAGTGAGTGTAGGAGCTCTCCTGTTCTGGAACAGGATTCCTTGGTGGAATTTGGAGATTCTAGGTCCGAATTAACTTGAATTTTTTATTTTTGCAAGTTCTGGTAGGGTTCTTTTCATTCGAAGAACAAAGGCATTTAAAATAATTTAAACTTTCACGTCTCCTCTGAATCTATGATTTGTTAAAGGTGAAATATTCAGACAAATATTCTAAATAAATGTTAACGAACAGAGAGGAATGACTTGGTAGCTGAATTTGCCTTCCCTCCTCTCTCTCTCCAAGTTCCCCACAGCTCCTCCCGTCTCTTTTTGGACGTTGTGGATGAGAGCAATGTCATGGAAAGGGATTTTTGTTGACAGGATGGATTCCCAGGCGTGTGACATTGGAGGAGCCTCCAAGGCTCTGCCATCCCCGAGTTTTCCATGAGCCCTCCCCTCCTGCATCCCAAACCCGAAACATCCCGAATTTCAGAGGGGGAAGTGCCTCCCAGCTGTGGAGATCATCCCCCCCAGCTGTCACACGAGTAAACAATTCCTGTTTTCCAATGATTTCAATATGGGCAGGGCAAGCCCTGGATGAGGTTTGGAGAATCAAAGCCTGAAGGCTCAAGGAGGAATTCCAGAGGTGCTTCAGTTTTTCCTCTGCTCCCCCAGTGTGTTCAGAGCAGCAGATTTTGCTGTCATGTGCTCTTGGTTTAATCAAAACGACTCCAAATGTATGACCCTGCTGAGAAAAAATGAAATTTGGGAGCCAAAACCCCCAAAAATCAGCCCCTTCTCCTCTCCAAGCAGGCAGGAGCTGAAGCCTTTGTTTCTGGTAGCATCCATCATGTTCCTGTCAATTTAAAAGGATTCTGTCCATCGCATTTAAATGATGAATTCCCCATCCTGTTGCTTTTCTTTAGATTTTAAAAATTAGAGGTAGTTGGAAAAGAAAGGAGCCGAATCTGCTTGGATTCTGTATTTAATAGAAATAAATCTTTATTTTCTACACGTGCTGTACTTCCCCAAATCTTTCCAAATGCACCAAAACCAGCAGGAACTTCTGGGCCACCTCAGCCTAACTCTGCCAAGTCCATGAAAACACTGATTTACCTTTTAATTTCCTAAGGAGATCCGGGATTCGTGGAGAATGGGAAGCAGCACAAACTGGGAGCGTGCAAATGGAACTCCTGACGTGGAGTTTGCCTTCTGGGAGCTGGTTCTGAGTGCGGGATCAGGATGGGATATTTCGTGTCTGGTTTTGATCTCCCAAATGTCTTCTCTTCCTCCTCAATTTGTTCTTAATTAGATTTCTTTACAGTTTCGTGTTTTGTGGGGATTGTTTTGTCTGCTCCCTGACTTCTGACCTTTGAGAAAGAGAGGATTACTTCCTCAGGGATGTTGTTTTCCCGGGATTTTCTTAGTTTATAATTAATCCTGGTTTTTAGAAAACCCCAGCCCTTTCTCTCCTTATTCTGTACATCAGATCCTCCAAAAATTTGGAAGCGTTGAATCATTTTTGACACAACCTCTGTGTTTGTACCAAACCAAACCTTTTTTTTTTCCTTTGCACTTCCAAGGTTTTTTATTTCCTTTAGGAACCAGTGAAAGATTGATTTCAGAACTGCGTGTGTTGCTCTTTTTAATTTTAATTTCGCTGTCCCAAATCTCTCCTTGTGTCTCTGATCCAGGCTGTGGAAGGCACAGCTCAGCACCTGTTGGCTTTAAAGCTGAATTTCCCTGGTTTTTGCCTTCTTCCTGAGCTTTTCCCTGCTAAGATTGGAATGTTGATCCTTGATTTCCCCCTTTTCCCCCTCTGTGTCTCCCTGAATTCTCTTTGCAGCCCTTTTTGTCTCCCAGGTTGCAGCCAGAAATCACCCAAGCTTCTGCCATTTATTAAATCACTGAATTATTTTTAAGTCTCTGGTGTGTTTTTCATAGAAAGTTTCATTTAGGAAATGAGGTTTCCCCCCCAGAAAAAGCAAACTTTGGGCTTTTAGTGTTTAAAAACAAGGACACCGGTTTTTTTTGGAGACACCATCCATGCAAAGATCCCTAAAAACACACTCAGCCAGTCTTAAATCATCTAAATCCTGTACTTTGTTCTTCTTTTATGGGCATCCATCCTCCAAAATACTGTCTTTTTATCCAAGTGCTGATTTATATTCCTGCCTGGATTTTTAATATGTTCATCTGTGGCTCGTGGATGCTCTGCTCTGTAAAATATCTGTGTTTGATGCAGCTTTGGAGAGTAAACGGTCCAAAAAAAGTCAAATCCCTTCTCCCTGACGCATTCCTGTCTTTTCTGCTATGGCCTTCCCCAAGTGAAAGGTCTCATTTGCAATATCCTGCTTTTCTGAGGGTGGTTGGTGTTTGACTGGGAATGAGGCAGCTGGGAGCTCTCCTGCCTGGAATCCTGTGCGGATGGGGAACTCAGCACGCTCCACTCCTCTGCTGTTGTGGGCACACGTTTTGGGGATTTCTCTCTCTGCTGCAGGTAAATCATCTTTTTAATGGCACTGGGGACTTTTTATCTGCCTGAAAACTCCCCCACTGCCGTTGGGTTGAGATTTTTGCTGGTGGGAGATGTCTTGCTGAAGAGCTGGTCGTGCAACAACATTTTAGCTTGTGATAGCAGCTGCAGAGATTTCACATCTGAAGTTAATTTCACTTTTCTATCAATTATCTTTGTGCCTTAGGGTTAATTTTTCAGGCCTGATTTGCACGTGGCTGGGTCTGCAGTCGTGGTAAAAACCAGTTTGACACCTCTGACAGCAACTGGGAATTTCATGAATTAAGGGAAAGAAATGAGGATGCCTGGCTTGGAAAATCTGTGCCTGATGTTTTAGGGCTCTGCAGCCAAAATCTTCCTGTCTGCCCCTGCCCTGGTTGGGTTGTTTAGGTTGTTGTCTGTTTTCCTGGTTTCCTCTGGAGCTGTGTTCTCTCCATGGAGGTGGTGGTGTCTCTGCCAGCATTTTCTGGCCATTCCTTATCACACTGATTAAATGATCAGTTGGATCAGGAGGGGGAATCATGGAATGGTTTGGGATGCAGGGATTTAAAATTCATGCAATCCCAATCCCTGCCACAGGCAGGGACACCTTCCACTATCCCAGGTTATTCCAGCCTGGCCTGGGACACTTCCAGGGATCCAGGGGCAGCCACAGCTGCTCTGGGCACCCTGTGCCAGGGCCTCCCCACCCTCCCAGGGAAGGATTCCTTCCCAATATCCCATCCATCCCTGCCCTCTGGCAGTTTGCAGAAGGTTTTTTCCTGCCTTCCCTCAATAAAGCACTTTTGGGGATGTTCTGTGCCCCACTCTGCTCAGCCTGCTGCTCACACTGCACCCGGGCCTCCTGTCCTGAAGCATTGATAGCACTTTGATTTCTCTTTGAATCAAGTGGCATCCTGGAATATCCCATGGATTAAATCACGTGGCATCCTGGAATATCCCGTGGATTAAATCACATGGCATCCTGGAATATCCCGTGGATTAAATTGTCGCTGTTCTCGCCGCTGAAAGGAGAAATGACAGAGTCCAGGCTCAGGGTAAAAGGAGGCCAAAGCCATTTAATAACTTGTTAGAGGGTTTTATATGTTAGTTCCCAAAAAGTGTGTTAAATGGCGTAAGGTAATTGGTTCTTTCGGCCATCCACCCCTTAGGGTGATTGGCCAAGTTCTAAGGCACCCATCTCTAACTATTTTTCTGGTTGTAGCCATAACAATGGTGCAAAACAACCTGCAGGTGCAGAATTTTACAGAACTGCAACATTGCTTTGAATGACTTGCATGGGAAAGACAGAGCTCTCACAAAACGCTGCTGAGAGCTGAAGAAATTCCTTGCTGAAGCTTTTTCAGCATCCATATTAAATCAAGTGGCATCCTGGAATATCCCGTGGATTACACTGGAATAGTTAAATTTTCCCTGGAATTTTCTCCTCCTGCAGTCCAGCCACTAACACACCATGAGAGCCATTAAAACGCAGCTATGAGTGAAATAGGAGCTTTTTTCTCCACCCCCCCAGAGCTGTGCTGGTGTTTTCTGAGGGATTCCCAGGAGCCCAAACCCTGCTGCTGTTCCTGGCCCCTCCTGGGGCATTTCTTTATCTGGGAACACACCCTGGGAGGGGCTGAGGCTGAGCAGGCTGGGCTCAGGGGTTAAATCCAGGATTTATTTCTGGTTAATCCAGAATCCGGCGCTCTGCTTCTGCTGACACCTGTGGGAAGGGAACTCCTGCACGGCAGCACATGGGAATTCCAGCCCCTTTCCCTCCTTCCCCATTTTGGAGACACCACACAAGGTTGTAAAGTTCTCTGAGTTCTTGCTGTCACTTAAAAGTGAGAAACCTTCAGGTCTTTAAAGCACTTTTGGATTAGATTTTGGGTTCCACTGTTTTCCTCCTGTGTGTTCTCTCCTTTATTTCAAGTTGCTCCTACAAAACAAAAAAAAAAGAAAATTAAAGCATTGAAAAAATTAATTTTATTTTTAAAATGATGCCACAAGAGATCCAGTTCTCCACTTGGCTCTGTTAGAGCCTGCAAATTTCAGGCTTTCAGGAGTCTGGGCTCATTTGTAATTCAGAGGAAACTATGCAGCTTTTAGCTTGTGCAAACCTGGAATTTTGTGGCTCCAGGCTTGAAACCATTTGTGTTGCAGCAGCAGCCCATATCCTGTTCTTTAGACTCTATATACAACAGCTTAAGCAAGTTCTTCACAGGATTAGGAGCCCATCTGAGAGTGAGATGGAAAGCCCAGTAAGTGGAAAAGTGGAAAAGATTCTTTTACTTTGCAGGGTAGGGAAAGGAAAATGAGAATTTTAGAGGTTCTTTGAGCTTTGTCCTGTAGAGTTAAAGCATCTGTGGCAGCCGTGGCTTGTTCAGTGCTGCACATCTGAATTCTGAAGCACTGAAGGTTTAGAGACTGTTAAATGTTCAGAGGGTTCTGGTTGGATTTAGGGGGTTTGAACCTCGTAGAATCAGAGAATCCTGAGGTGGTTTGGGTGGGAAGGACCTTAAAGTTCATTTAATTCCAGCCCTGCCATGGGCAGGGACACCTTCCAGCATTCCAGGCTGCTCCAGCCTGGCCTTGGGCACTGCCAGGGATCCAGGGGCAGCCACAGCTTCTCTGGGAATCTGTGCCAGGGCCTCCCCACCCTCAAAGGGAAGAATTCCTTCCCAATATCCCACCTAACCCATCCCCTGTCAGTTTAAAGCCGTTCCCCCTTGTCCTGTCCATATAAAAAAATCCAAATCCCGCTTTTTTAGATGGGCAAATCATGGATTTTTCAGGGTTTTTTTAAAATTCTGCAGCTGTGAGGATTAGGAGTTTTTACCCCTCAAGTGTTGGCGCTTTAGGAAAATCCAAACTCCTCAGAAGCTCACAATGAAATGGTGAAAGTGTGGAATAATTGAAGGTCCCCAGAGCAGCTGACAGTGCACAACATTCCCAGTTAAATTCCCAGTTTTTAAGCCAGTCCTCGCCGTGTTTATGGAACACTGTGGCAGCTCAGCACCCAGGGCTGCAAAGGGCATCCTGTGGCTCTTAAAATGCCTCAGTTCTGGGAGTGCCTTTGCAGAGGATCCTCATTTTGTGTTGTGTTTTTACTGGATTCGGGTCAATTTTGAACTGAGCTTTAAAAGAGTTGATTTTTTTTCCCTTTCCAGGGAGTTTTATGCCGTTTCCTACTTCAGCAGGAGGCAGTTTTGTACTCCTACAGGCAGGCTTGTGGGGCACTATCAGTGAGAACTAATCCTTGATCCAGCTTTGGCTCTGGAGTGCTGGATCCTGCTCTTGGTTTGGCACAGCTTGGCTGTAACAGCGCAGCTTCCACGGATCCCACTAAAATTCCACGGATTGCTGGCAGTTTTGACATCCACAACTGTGCAGATGAACAATTACTGAGTTTTGGGAATAAATTTTGTTGAATTCATGTCACTGCACAGCTTTGGGGGCCTTTGCACAGGTACAGAGCTGGTGGTGACCTCGTGTGTGGGGCTGGGTGCATCCTCTCAGTGTTTTCCAGTAAATCCAGCTTTGTGCTGATTTTTATCCCTTTTTTTCCATAATTCCAGGCCACCTGTTTTACAAATTTGGCATCACAGAGTCGGACTGGTACCGCATCAAGCAGAGCATCGACTCCAAGTGCAGGACAGCCTGGAGGAGGAAGCAGCGAGGGCAGAGCCTGGCTGTGAAAAGCTTCTCCAGGAGAACCCCTTCATCCTCCTCCTACAGTGGCTCAGGTAAAAACCAAACCTTCCCCCCCCAAAACAACAAATCCCAGTTGGTTTCCAAGGTGCCTGAAGGTTAATTTGGATGCCTGGCTTTGCTGAGGTGCTGAGAATGGGGAATCCTGGAATGGTTTGGGTAGGGAGGGGCCTCAAAGCTCATCCAGTGCCGTGGGAAGGGGCATCTTCCACTGTCCCAGGTTATTCCAGCCTGGCCTTGGGCACTGCCAGGGATCCAGGGGCAGCCACAGCTGCTCTGGGTACCCTGTGCCAGGGCCTCAGCGCCCTCCCAGCCAAGAATTCCTTCCCAATATCCCCCCTAACCCTACTTTCTGTCCACCCCCATGGATCCAGCTCCTTGCAGCTTTGTTTGTATTTTTACCACGCTCCGTTCTTTGAGTAGAAATTCCAAATATCCCTGAAATTGTTGTTCCTAAGAGGAATCAAGTGACTAAATCCTTCCCAGAGTGTTCACACCATTCAGTGGGACGTGCTAAATGCTGTTCCTGAAGCGTTTTCCTCTGCAGACGTGAAATGTGCTGTAGGTGATTCCATATTTCCATCGAGGTATGGAGGCCTGAATAATAACAACTGAAAAACCCTGACCTCAGGAGTGTTCTCTGAGGACATTTCTGGCTCATGCTTTTAATATAAAGCAGTGTTCTGGGACATTTGTACATTATATATTAAAACCAGGGCTTTGGAAGGCAGCCCAAAGAAAAGGAAGTCAGTTTATTTGCCTGCATAAAATTTTTGGTTGCATGTTAACACTAACCACTGTAGCTCATGCAAAGAATGACAAAATCTGCTTTCAATGGAAAATTTTATGTGCTGGAACAGGGAATCACATCCAAAATTCTCGAATTAAAACAACTAATCAATGTAATGATAACCATAAGACCTCTCTGTTGATGGGGTTTTTACTTTCAGTCTTTTAGCAATCAGTATTTCAGGATAAAAAGGCAGCTGGAAGTGGATGTTACAGCCTGTGCTCATTAGCCTGTGCTCCTTGAGTGGTGGTGAGATTTATTATTCAAATTATGCAGCTTTAATCTGTTTTGGAGGTTGGGAGACACCTGTGTAGAGATTTACACCCAGAGTCAGTGGATTCCTGTCTCCTGCAGGCTGCAGGATCATAAGTTTGGGTGGGTTTCTTGTTGTGGTTAAGCTGAGATTTTTCCCCTCAGTTCGGATTAGATTTTGGGTTCCAGCGTCTTCCTCCTGTGTGTTCTCTCCTTTATTTCAAATTGTTCCTACAAAAAATTTAAAGCATTGGAAAAATTAATTTTATTTAAAAAAATGATGCCACAGGAGATCCAGTTCTCCACTTGGCTCTGTTAGAGCCTGCAAATTTCAGGCTTTCAGGAGTCTGGGCTCATTTGTAATTCAGAGGAAACTACGGAGCTTCAGATTTCCCCATTTTTCCCCCTCAGTTGCACTGAATTGCTTGGTGAGTAAAATGTTCCCTGGGCACAGAGACACCTGAATTCCCTCCTGAGGAACCTGGGCACGGGATGAGCTTTAATTCCTTCCCAACCCAAGCCATCCCAAACCTTTGGGAGTTCAGCAGTGCTGTGGGAGCAGGGAGGGACAGCCAGCCAGCCAGGGAATTCTGCAGGAGCCACCTTGGAATTCTGGGGGGATGTCCAGGCTGCCTCATTTAACCCGAGTGGAGCTGGCTGCCCCTGCTCCATCAATCCCCAGGATCTCCCAGGAGTTTTTATGGCACCTGCTCATCCCACACATCCCATGGTAGCTGGGAGGTGGCTCTGTCCCAGCTCAGCCAGGGCACCTTGGCCTGTCCCTGGCCTTTGCACATAGCAGGAGCAGAGTCCAGGCAGGAATATTAAAAGCTGCCTTTGGTAACGTCCTGGGAAACGTTCCCATGGATCCAGAGGCCTTTGTTAATTCTCTTTAAAATATTGCTCTTACTCAGAGTGGATTTGGCACCGTTTTTTGGGAGGCTGGAAAGGTGGGGGAGGAATTCAGTGCTGTGAAAAACACAGACTTTATAAAATCTGAGCACTGCACAGAGTCAGGGGCGTTTTGAGAAGCTCCTTTTCATCCCCAAGCCCACCAGGAGTGGGATTTCACCTGGAGAGGGAGGAGGAGGGATGAGGAGAAACAGGAGAGCGGGTCGGGAGGCTCCACAAGTATTTAGGGAAAAGAAAGAGAAGGAAAATGCGGATTCCCACATCTTTAAGAGGTAACCATGGCCTGCCAGGGCTGTAATTCCACCTCTGTGCTCAGGTAACTTCCCCAAAGCGCTCAGACTCTGCCTCTGTGGTTGCATGTGCCAACCCTTATCCTGGTCTTTGCACATTTTAGAGGCACTGCTGTTAAAACCCCAGGTTCAGTGCATTTGCCCAGAAACTCAGTCAGAGGCCACAAGCTGCTGTGCAGAGGTTGTTTATTCCAATGTTATCTATGGCTGTCCTGAGAAGCCTGTCCTGAAAAAAGCCACAGGTCCACCTGGCAGCCAAAGTACCCTGGTTCTGCCCCCTGGATGGGCATCCCATAATTTATATACCCTGTTACAAACCCAACCAGAGGACGGTACGTGTCTGTATTTATAACTTTATACCAATTAATCCTAACCTGTTCTAGACATGCAATTTCCTGTCTTATCTCTATTCTACCAATGAATCTGTGCCCCCGTCACCAAGAATATGGTGGGCAGTGGAGAAGAAGGAGGAGAAGGTGACCACACCCTTCAGACTCCATCTTAACCCCCCTGTACATATTTTACCCCCATGTACATATCATCTAACATTCTATATACTATATACCAACAGCCGGGTTTTGTGGCAGGGTGACACCAACCTGGGTTTTATGGCAGGGTGACACCAACAGCCAGGTTTTATGGCAGGGTGACACACCAAGCTGGGTTTTATGGCAGGGTGACACCAACCAGCCAGGTTTTGTGGCAGGTGACACACCAACAGCTGGGTTTTGTGGCAGGGTGACACCAACC
>VXAD01009461.1:13873-38752 GCA_013399195.1 Dicrurus megarhynchus
CACACCAAGTCGGGTTTTATGGCGGGGTTACACCAACAGCCAGGTTTTATGGCAGGGTGACACACCAAGCTGGGTTTTATGGCAGGGTGACACCAACCAGCCAGGTTTTGTGGCAGGTGACACACCAACAGCTGGGTTTTGTGGCAGGGTGACACCAACCTGGGTTTTATGGCAGGGTGACACCAACAGCCAGGTTTTATGGCAGGGTGACACACCAAGCTGGGTTTTATGGCAGGGTGACACCCCAAGCTTGGTTTTATGGCAGGGTGACACCCCAAGCTTGGTTTTATGGCAGGGTGACACCCCAAGCTTGGTTTTATGGCAGGGTGACACCCCAAGCTTGGTTTTATGGCAGGGTGACACCCCAAGCTTGGTTTTATGGCAGGGTGACACCCCAAGCTTGGTTTTATGGCAGGGTGACACCCCAAGCTTGGTTTTATGGCAGGGTGACACCCCAAGCTTGGTTTTATGGCAGGGTGACACCCCAAGCTTGGTTTTATGGCAGGGTGACACCCCAAGCTTGGTTTTATGGCAGGGTGACACCCCAAGCTTGGTTTTATGGCAGGGTGACACCCCAAGCTTGGTTTTATGGCAGGGTGACACCAACCAGCCGGGTTTTGTGGCAGGTTCAGGGGGCACTTTAAGCTGAGCCTGGAAATTCAGCTCCTTGAGAAGCTGCTTTGCCGCTGTCCCAGCTCCCAGTTCAGATTCCAGGTGCTCCTGGGCCATGGTCGCTGCTGTCTGCAGCAGCAAACCTGGCTCAGGTTTCCCTGGGATGGATGTGGGGATACAGCACTGGAGTTTCTTCCATCACATTCTCTGAGCTGTTCCCAGCTGCTCTGGCTTTGGCTCTCCTCAGGCTCCTGTTCCAAAAATCATGGAATGCCAGACTGCTTTGGGTGGGAAGGACCCTAAAGCTGATCCCATTCCAGGGACCCCTTCCACCATCCCAGGGTGCTCCAAGCCCCATCCAACCTGGAACACTTCCTGAGATATTCCCAAATCCTGGTCACTGCAGTGCTGGAAACCCTTCCCTATCAATGGGAGGACTGGGATTTCAGAGCTGTTTTTAGCAGCAATTAATTTACCTAATTAAAAAATATATAAATATGACAGCCTGAAATCACTCAGCCGTGCCCTGACTTTGGTTTCCCTGGCTCTGAGGAATTCTGAGGATGACCAAACACAGAAAATGTTGTCACCATCCCTGGAGACATCGAAATCCACCTGGATGCAGCCCAAAAGCATCAGTTCTGGTTGTCCATGGTTTGAGGAAGGACATTGGATTGGGATAAAATCATCTCCAGGGGCCACTTCCAACCTCATTTATTTGGGTTTTTTTTTTTTTTTTTATGAATTATTGCACAGAGCATAAATAATTCTGAATTATTTGCATCACAGCAGGATTGCTGTTCAAATTCACTCCTCTGCACTTGTTGGAAGTGTCAGAGCTTTGAGGCTTTTCCTGCTTGTTGGGATTAGCAGTTCCTGGAGCACATGGCTTTGATTGGAGTGTGGTTAAAAGTGACAACAGATTCCCCCTCTGCTCTGTTTATCACATGGAAAAATTAACTCTGGAAATGACAGCAGAGCCCACAGACCCTCCAAGGCTTTGGGCTTGGAATTTGGTGTTCAAGGGGGATCAACCTGCAGGGAAAATCATGTCTGGGGAGCCTGGTGGGAAAACACAAATGGATTTCCTTTATCCTTCAGCCCCAGAGATATTAATTATGATTTTTCTACACTTAATTGACTGTTAAATTTAGGCAGAAGTTGGTTTTCCTGACCTTCCCGGGCTCTTTGCTTGAATGCATTGCCTTTTTTTTGGAAAGGAGGTGTTGATTGCCGTGGTTTGCTCTGCTCTTGGAGCCAACATTTCCATACCTAAGGTGTGTTTTTCCCATGTTTTTTCCCAACCAGAGACACCCACGTGGCTGCCACGATAATTTCACTGGATATTCCTTTGGAAAGGGTTGGAGTCTGTGCAGGGAAGGCCGTAGGAAATGAGGGGTTTGGGAGGAGGATTAATTGAAAAAGTCCTTCCTTCCTTCCTTCCTTTTCATTTCTCTTCAGAAATTGTTCCAGCTGTTATCACGGTTTTCCATGTTGGAATTTTTAATTAGTTCCCTGACTCTGGGATTTTTATGTGGATTTAGGCCTGTGCTGAGGTGTCACATTAAAAATGGGATGTGCAGCCAAATCCTCAGAGCTGTTCCACACAGCTGGGGGCTGAGGCAGAGGGAGGTGATGGTTTACAACTCACAGGTTTATTTCCATTCTTCTGGAATGTTTGTCCTGCTTTTTTGGGTTTGGGGATGGTTAATCCATCCATTAACCTTCCCTTGCTGGGACTCCAACAAGGAGAGGCATCCCTGGTTGTGAGGGTGGAGCTCTGGGCGCCAGGAAAACAATTTTGAATTCCAGAATTCCTAAGCATGAATCCCTCCTGCTGTGGAATCTGTCCCTTCTTCCAGGGAACAGGCGACAGGATGAGAGGAAATGTCCTTAAAGTTGCACCAGGGGAAGCTTGGGTTGGATATCAGGAAAAATTCCTTCATGGAAAGGGTTGTCCAGCATTGGAATGGGGTGCCAAGGGCAGTGGTGGAGTCTCCATCCCTGGGAGTGTCCAAAAATCCCATGGATGTGGTACCTGGGGACGTGGTCAGTGGTGACCATGCTGGTGGTGTTGGACTTGATGACCTTAAAGGTCTTTTCCACCCTTAACCATTCCATGATTCCATGAAAATGAAAATCCTCAGCTGATAAACGGGAAGCGGAACAGGGAGAGCTCAGAGGATGCCAAAGGTTCTTGCAAAGTGGTTTGAGCTGGGAATTGAACCCCCCTGTCCTTGAGGGATCTTTGGGAATGCCATGGATAACGGGGTTCTTTGGGAATGCCGTGGATAACAGGGTTCTTTGGGAATGCTATGGATAACAGGGATCTTGGGGAATGTCATGGATAACGGGGATCTTTGGGAATGCCGTGGATAACGGGGTTCTTTGGGAATGCTGTGGATAATGTGGTTCTTTGGGAATGCCGTGGATAACAGGGATCTTTGGGAATGCCATGGATAACAGGGATCTTGGGGAATGTCATGGATAACGGGGATCTTTGGGAATGCCGTGGATAACGGGGTTCTTTGGGAATGCTGTGGATAACGGGGTTCTTTGGGAATGCCGTGGATAATGTGGTTCTTTGGGAATGCCGTGGATAACAGGGATCTTTGGGAATGCCATGGATAACAGGGATCTTGGGGAATGTCATGGATAACGGGGATCTTTGGGAATGCCGTGGATAACGGGGTTCTTTGGGAATGCTGTGGATAACGGGGTTCTTTGGGAATGCCGTGGATAATGTGGTTCTTTGGGAATGCCGTGGATAACAGGGATCTTTGGGAATGCCATGGATAACAGGGATCTTGGGGAATGTCATGGATAACGGGGATCTTTGGGAATGCCGTGGATAACGGGGTTCTTTGGGAATGCTGTGGATAACGGGGTTCTTTGGGAATGCCGTGGATAATGTGGTTCTTTGGGAATGCCGTGGATAACAGGGATCTTTGGGAATGCCATGGATAACAGGGATCTTGGGGAATGTCATGGATAACGGGGATCTTTGGGAATGCCGTGGATAACGGGGTTCTTTGGGAATGCTGTGGATAACGGGGTTCTTTGGGAATGCCGTGGATAATGTGGTTCTTTGGGAATGCCATGGATAACAGGGATCTTTGGGAATGCCATGAATAACGGGGATCTTTGGGAATGCCGGGTTCCTGTCCGAGCTGTCCCTTGGGAACTCATGGAAAATCTCCGAGCCAGGAGTTCAGCTGTGGCTCTTCCTGCCAGGGATTCTCCAAGAATCCAAACTGGGAATGTGAGGCTCGATGGTTTCCAGGGATTTCTCACTGCTGACAGCTCCTCTCCCCAGGCTGGGTGTGCTCCTCAGGCTTGTGTTTGTTTGGAGTGGGGAATGTTTATAAAGATGGATAAATATTCCCTTTGTCTGCTCGGAGATGAAGAGAAAAACAAGACTCATAAAGAATGTGTTGTTTTTAGATGTGGCCGAATCCTCTCTCTTCTTTCTTCCTAATAAGAAAAAAAAACTTACAGAAATTTCCAGAAAATAAAAGAAAAAACCTAATTTTGGTTGTTGCAGTGAAGCCAAATCTAAATCTATTTATGGGTGAGCACAGGAGAGGTGCAGGGTGATTCCATCCAGGCTGTGGCTCCTCTTGCACCTCCAAAAAGCACAATAATTTCTGTTCTCTGAAGCAAAAAATGACTTAAAAATCAAGACTTTGGGGCCTTACAGTTAAAAACATATTTCAATATGTGCATATGGTAAATCCATATAAATATATATTTATCTGCTGCAGGTTTTATTTCTGTGATGATATTTTATTGCATAACTTAATCAGAAAATTAATATTATAAATGAAGGATTCGATATTTGCACGCTGGGGTTTGACTGAGGGCGAGTTGTAACTCAGCTCAGCTGAATTCCATAGGGAGAGACTGGGAAATGATGGAAAGATCAAATCCTAGGGGAATTTGTCCTTCAAAATCCTGAGGGAATTTGTTCCTCAGAATCCTGAGGGAATCCTATTGGGAGCCTTGAAGGAGCAGATGAGCAGCAGAGGAATTTCTCAGTCATCCCAACAAAATGCTATTTGTAAATTAAAAAATAGAGAAATGAATTGCATCAAATATCAGGAATAAAGTAATGGAAATGGGAGAAAAAGTGATAGAAAGAGACTCAGGGAAGGATTTTTTTGGGATATCCATTCCTTCCAGTGGCCATGACAAAGCCACTGGTATCCCAATTGGAAAAAATCCCATTTTTATTTGGTTGATGGGGCAGTTTTTTGTACCAGGCTCAGCACTTTTCAGCCAGTTGGGATTTCTCAATCCCACCTGGAATTCTGTGCAGCAAATTCCAGTCTCCAGCAGTGCAGGAAAAGCTGGAATTGCCCAGGGAGCAAGCAGGTTTCATTTAAGGGTTTATAAACAGGGCAGTTACTTGCTCAGATGTGAGGGATTAAAGGTGTGTGTCCAACAGGCAGCAAAAACATGGATTTGGTGTTTTTCCCTCAGTTCCTGTGGAAATTTGTGGCTGGAATTCTGTGTTCCAGCTCGTTAACAGAACCAGAGCTGCCTGAATTGTTCAACAACGCAACTTTTCCACAAATAAATAAATATTGACTTGGTGGTTTGGAGTTCCCAGTTCCCATGCTCAGACCTAAACCTCAAAATTATCTCCTTGCCCAAACATTTGCAGACAGGAGAAAAAAAAAAACCCTTAAATGGCTGATTTTATGAAAGAACATTCCCATTAAAATATTTGAGTGGATAAAGCTCATTCCTGCAGAACTAACAGTGTGTTTTCAGAATAAATCTTGGATTATTAAGTACAGATATTAAAAATTAATGATTTCTGTCCTTTTTACTTGCCTTTTGCCTCTTTGGTTTAGAAGAATCCTTTCCCTGGAGCTGGAAAACCTCAGAATGGATCTGTGATGTGTCCAATGCAAGTTTTTACCCTCTGGAAATCCCACTGAGGTTTTCCTGGTGGTTTTTGTCCCTGTTACATGAAGATAACTCCCATTTTTTATGTTTAACATTCCTTTTTCAGGACTACTTCCACTCTGCAGTGGGAGGTGTGTTTAAATTAAATAAATCAAGAAATCCACCTGTCATTTTGAGGTTCAAAACTACAATTCCAGACCTCATGTGTGTCAATATGAATTACAGGGGATGGATCTTGGAAAACAATTGGGATTTTCCCTTAATTCATCTGATCATTTCATTTCTCAGGATAGGCAGGGTGGGTTTTTGAAGGTGTCCTTGGGGTGGTGGTGGCAGAAATCGTTCTCAGCCTCTCAGGTGAACAAAAAAACGTTGAATTCCTTAGGAAACCTCTGTGGTTTTGTTCTGATGTGACTTTCAGAGCTGCAGAATTTAGATTTAGATGCAAAAGGTGCTTTTTTTAAACAGGAGCTGTCCCAGCCTTTGGAATTCTGTGGGATTTGAAGCCAATATCCACTGCACCCAGGGATATTAATGAATAAATGACCTGCATCCACTGCCTGCATTTATTTCCCATGGCTTTTAGGAACAGTTTGGGATATGCACATAAAATAAAGCTGGATTTTGGTCTGGTTTTTTTTTCCAGAGGGATCCCAGAGCTCGGTGTCAGCTTCCAGTGAGATGCAGCAGAACCAGCCCCAGGCCCTGCACTACGCCCTGGCCAACGCTCAGCAGGTCCAGATCCACCAGATTGGAGAGGATGGACAAGTCCAAGTAGTATGTCCTCAACTTTTCCTAAATTTCTCCTTCCCAACCAGCCAGAACTTTGCTTCAGCTGCAGTGTGATGTTTGATTTTTAAATCAGAACCTGCCATCACTTCAGGTTTCCAGAAAATAAACACTGGAGGCTTACGGGGAAAAAACCCAAATTGGAGTTATTTGACAAAAAAAATTCCATGCAGGATTTCCTCCCACAATCAGTGCAAATTAATGCACTTTGATTATTGTGGAGAGAATTATCAATCTTCTCCTGGTTGTGTTTACTCACTGTATGATTTACACTCAGAGGGAGTTCTGGGGTGACTTTTACAGCAAAATCACATTTATTTATTTGTTTTTCTGTAAAACTGCATTCTCAGGCACTTTGGAACATCTGGGAGCTGAGTCCTTCCCATGTGTGTTCGTTTAGCTCCGTGTCTATCAGTGAAAGTTCTAAATATTGACATTTTTTAAGCCTGACACTCCCACCACAACTCAGGCCTGATGATTTTTATGTGTGCTTTTGGTGTACCCTGAAAAAAAACCCCTTCACTTTAATTCTTGTGTCCCACAGGGCACTACAAGGATTGTTTGAAATTCAAATTATTTTTAAAAAGTGTCCTCAGGGAAATAATTCCCATTCTGCAGGAACTTGGTGGAAATCTTCCTTTTCCACTTCGTTTTTGCCATAACTTTTCAATAATATCCTGGGAATTTCTTTGTCTTTTGAATTCCATGTAGATTTTAAAAGTGTGTTTTCTTCTGGATCTGTGGGTGAGATTTAATTGGTGGCTGGAAATTATTTTTCAAGTCTTGAAAGACAAGATAGAAAGGAAAATTATAAGAAATATATGACTTTAACAGAACAAATGGTTTGTTTATAGATGGAAGTGATAAAAATTTGCCTCACTAAAAGCTCGCACATACTAATTATCCTTCAAATTGTGGGCTCCAGGAAAAAAAACCCACTATAAACGGATCTTCTAAACATTCCAGCTTTTTCCTGGGAGCCCTGAGAGTTTGATGTGAAGGAGGGAAAGTGATTTTAATCTCCCCCTGGGCTGGGCAGTGCTATAATTTTCTATGCAGCCCCTATTGTCAGAGGGCCACTTTCAGTGTGGTTTTTCTCCCTATAAATAGCCAGTTTCCTTCCAGAGGAAATGAAACTGTTGGAAATAGAGGGATCAGTGTGTCTTTGAAAATCACAGGCAATTGTTCTTGTGTTATAAAATCAGAGGGGCCTTTGACAGAATTCCAAATGATTATCTTTAATCTCATGCAGGCATATTAAAATGAACACAAAGCTTTATAAAACCTCGAGGAGGTTATTTAGAATCCAATCTCCCCTCAGGTAAATCACAGTGCCTGGGCTGGGCAGGATGCACAAGGAATTCCAGCCACTCTTCCCTGTGCTGGGAACAAACGGGACCAAGCTGGAGTGGTGGGAATGGCAATGCCAAATATTACAGGATTAAAACCATCAGGGCAGATTAGCACCAAAATTAATCAGGGGAATTGTTCCAATTAATGATTTCCTGCCAAATGCCAGCAGCTGAGAGTCCTTGGCGTGGTCTGTGCTCCAGCAGAGCTGTGAATGAGCAAAACCAGGTGGATAATGAGGTACCTTTGGAAACCTCACTCTGGCTGATATTGGCATTGCTGTGTCTGTTTTAAAACTGACCTTGCCAGGTCTTTAAATGGAATTAAAGTTTCAGTCTACAAAGCGAGTCAGCCCCGGGCTTTGTGTACAAAAGGCAAGAGAAAATTGCCCCTCTTAAATGTTATTTATTGTTATTATTATTATTATTATTATTATTATTATTATTATTATCATGCCTTTTTTCCTTCCCCTTAAGTGGGAATGAACCATTCTTTGGTCCAAGTCCCTCTGCTTTTATTTCCATCCAAAGCTGGGGCAGCACAGGTGCACTTTGCTTTTTAAAGCTCCCTTCAGTGGTTTCCTTGCACATTTTGCTTCCCTCCATAAAACTCTGCAGACTCCAAGGCAGGAGCTGCTTCCTCGAGTTGTGATTTGCCTCTGATGCTCCTTGGTGTTTTCTTTTGTTGTGGATCCCACAGGGCCATCTCCACATAGCCCAGGTGCCCCAGGGAGAGCAGGTCCAGATCACGCAGGACAGCGAGGTGAGCAAAGCCTGGGGGGTCTCCTTGTGGAACTGGAGCCCTGGGAGCTGAGTAAAAATGGGAAAATGTGCTGGAGCCAGGATAAAATGTGGTTTAGAACCTGCTACTGCTGTCTCTGGGGGTTTTTTGGGGGGTTCTTTGTTATTATTGTTATTTTTATTTCTTTTATTTTTAGCATTTTGATTTATTTTTTCCTCCCTCACCAGCCAGAACATCTCAGTGTGTGTTAATTGTCCCATCAGGCTGATGATCTTTGGAAATTTAGTACTTACAGAGTACAACATGAAACCAGTTCAGGTGCTTGCACTGCCTTGAAAATGAAATTATTCTATTTAGGTTGATGAATTAAACATGGTCAGAACACTCAGGGCCTGGAATGGTTGAAGAGGAGTTGGAGAAACCTTCAGCCACCATCTTATAAAGAAAGATTCCAGAAGGGATTTACCCTTCATTCCTGACCAACTCAGCTGGCACTGCAGTATTTGCCCTTCTTAATTTTTTTCCACAAGTGGAAATGGATAAATTCAATCCTAAATCCTCCAATTTTGACTCAGGTGAACCAGTTCCCAAATCCAGGTGGATTTCCCTGTGTGTTTGCTGCACTTGGTGGTTAGTTAGGAATATATGGATGCTCCTGACTGCTAAAACTGCTCTGGGATTTCTTGTGCACTTTGTTTAAATGAAGAAGGAACAGAAAAATCAGGCTCAGCATTAATACAGGCAACAATTTGAATCTGTCCCATTTCCCTGTCAAGGTTTTTCCCTCGCTGGGAAGTGGATCTGCCTGGGTTAGTTTAATCCCTGTCCAAAGAACCCAAATCACAGCTCATAAAACCACTTTGTGAAGGAATATTGTTAACACAGGCAGCTACTGGAGAATAAATATTATCATAAAAATTCTATAAATATTATAGTTAAAGGCTTGTCCTTTGAAGGGCCTGTCAGGCCTTGAGAGAAAGAAGAAAGGATTAAAATCTCCTGGCTCTGATGTGTGGTGCTGCCATAAAACTGGAGGAGTTTTTGGGTAAAGAACCACTCTAAAAACTGGTGATTCAGCAGAGATTGTTGGAATGGATCCTGAGGTTCCAGCACACCCTGGATCCTTTGGCTCTTCTTGTCTGTGGGACTTTGAAGGGCTGTGTTTGTCCCTGACAGATGAAAACATCTGGTTTTAAATTGATGACAACGTACACAAGTGAGAGGGGAGCTGCCAGCAGGAGAAACTGCACAAAAATTGGGATTTTGTTCTCCACAATGTGCTGTTTCACTGCAAGGCTCTGCTTGGGCAGCTGCCTTCCCTTAATCCAAGTGTACTTTTGGAAAGACATCTGTGAGCATGTGAATAAAAACTTCATGTCATAAAGATTTCCTTATTGGACTTCGTAGCTTAAAATACTTTGCTTTATTGATAATGGGGTTTTTTTTTGTAATAGATGCAATCCCTGTAATAGAACTGTGCTGGTTTTCAGTATGGAATGAGGAGAAAATAAAAAGCAAATAGCAAATAGCTCTGTGACCCTGGAAAAGTGTTACATTGCTCATTCCAGGTTAGTAAGGGTTGGATTTCAACTTGCAGGTTTATATAAAGGAGGAAAACCGAAAGCTTTACCTCAGAAAAATTTTGCATAAAAATACATTCTCCAGTAACTTCCAAAAGCAAAACGTGCTGGGTGTGAAACTTCCTTGCTTTTGAGGCTGATTGGAGCTGGATTGCCTAAAGAACCTTCAGCAGAACTCCCTAAATTCATGGATTTCCTTCATACTGAAACAGATTTTTTTGCAGCTTTTGAAACCCCAGGCTCGTGCTGATTGTCCATTCTCTCCTTTTCCAGGGAAACCTGCAGATACACCAAGTCCACGTGGGTCAGGATGGGCAGGTAGGACCAGGACTGAGTTTGAGCAGCGTTTTCCTTGGTCTTTGAGGTAGCATTGGGATAATCCCCCATTTTTAGTGCCTGTTTTAAAGAGCCAAACCCGCTCTGGAGCCTTCCTGTTGAAAGAACTTAACTTGCAAAATGATAAAACGTGACCAAAATATTTGAGGTACAGAAAGCATTTGGCCCAGCTCGCTTCATCATTCCTGCAAAATATTTTCTCCCTCTGTTTTCTCCTTCCTTTGGCCTCTTCCCCTGCCCGTGGAGGAGCTGCATGGATGGCAGCGTGGACGGGGTGTTCTCGTCTGCTTTCCACTGGCCCCAGATGTGGAACCCAACATTTCTTGCTGGGCTTGAAGCAGTTGCTCTTTTTTCCCCCCATTTTTTCATTTCTCGTGGCACAGCTGTCCCAGGAGAAGCAGATCTTCTCCATCTGCTTTTGTTCTCGTTGATGAGAAGGTTTTAGGAGGTGCTGATGAAAGGTGGGGTGAGGAAAAGCCGCTTTTCCTCGGATGAGGAGTCCCAAAGGCGGAACGGAGCCGCGCTCCCAGCTCAGGTGCAGCAGAGCTGCTCTCGTTTGATCCCAGATGTGAAACAGAGCACAAAAATCTCCCTGCAAGGAGCTTTCAGGCCAGGCCACTGGGATCAGAGTGCGAGGAATTGTTTGGATCCTGGTGAATGGGAATAACTGGGAGACATCCCGGATCCTGCTCGGGATGGAGGCTCTGCCTTCAGCAGGGTTGGGAGCTCAGAGGAGCCCCCAGCACTGTGAACTTTGGACCTCGTGCAGTATTTAGCTTTCAAGAAGAAAAATAAAGCCCTGGAAGTGTTCTTTGCTCAGGGCTGCATCAGAGGTGCTTTAGCAGAAGGGAATCTTGGACAGGTGATTTTTTGCAGACGTTGTTTTGGTATTTATTGGGTTTTTCCCCTCTGTGAAACATTGCTGTCCAAATTGCATCTCTTTCTAGGACTGGTACTGGGTGCTTTTATGTCTCTCTGAGTGTGGCACGTAGATTAAGTTGAATTTATTTGTAATTAAAACCTCACAGCATTATTTTCCCCCTGAACAATCTATTCCTGTGGAAATTAGTGTGTCCACGTGTCTGTGCATGCACAGGGCTGTGTGAGATGGGAAGAAAACCGTGATTAATTATCTTTTTTGGGACTTAAATCATGTTATCTATCTGTCTGTACTATCACACAGCACACCAGATTTGGGATAATCTTGCTCCTGCCTAAGTGGTTGTTGGCTGGACACACATGTTCAGAAATCAGTTTAACATCCAGTTTTTGTGGAGTTTTTTTTTAACTAGCTGTGCTCTGAACTCTGCTTTTAAACTCTCCTTTAAAACAAAGGATAAAGTGCTGGGATTTTGCTTTTCCTTCACTCACTCAGCTGCGTTTTGGTGCAAAAGAACTTCAGTGTCCTGAGCATCCCCAGCCAGGAGCTGCCAGGAACATTCCCAGGAACCCTCAGCTCCTCCAGAAGTATTTGCTGGGAAATGGTTGTATTTCAATGGATTAAAAAACAGGAGCAAGCTGATATTTAAGGGGTTTTTAGCTCTGCTCTGCATCAATTACTGAAAGCTTCCTCAGCAGCTGAAGCACTGGAGGGGTGAGGAGCACTCCCACGATGGGGGGAGCAGAGGGGAGCTGTGAGCTCCTCAAACTGCCCAGCAGAAGGAGTTAAATGAGTCCAACTAAACCCTGCTGGTGGTTTAAGGCTGGGAGCTGCAACTGCTCCGTTTTCCTTGGCACCGGGAGCGGGATGAGAGCAGGGAACGTGTCCCGGGATGAGGGGCAGGGAAAGGCAGAACAAAGCAGCAGCTTCCAGTCAGCTGCTCCAGGAGACTCCTGGAGTTTTCCCACCTGTCCCTTATTTTCCAGGCTTTTTCCTTCATGTTTTGAAGCCTCATTCACCCTGCCAAGGGACACAGGAGTGTGGATAATCAGGAATAACGTGGGGCTTCTGTGACTGAGTGTTTTCAGCTGAATAATCAGTGTGTCCTCACTAAGGAGCTGAGTCTGAGGCTGCTGAGTGTTCCCTGGGAAATTCCTGCTGCTTTCCTTGGTGCCCTGTGCACAGAGCAGGTGCTGGGGTTCCCCTGTGCAGGTGAGGTTCGGTGCTGCTGCAGCTTTTCCCTCCCAATCCCGAGTGCAAGGTTCACAACGCAGGAATTTGGGAATTTCCTGGGAAGTGAGGCAGAAAATGGCACAGACCTGCCGTGAAATGGTAGCAGGGAAATCTCCGAGGTGCCAGAGGTGCTCAGGCACCAAATCGTGGCTGTTCTGCAGAATTTTGCTGGTTGTAACTTTTCCCCCTCCTTGCCTTGTCTGGCCTGGTAGTTGCTCTGAACTCAGATTTTGTTTTTCTGGCATCACTGTCCGTGGAATTAATGAAACCATTCCAAAAGGAGCTCTGTCTACCTCCACATGTGTTCTATTAGCTGGAAGTTTCAGATTTCAGTGCACGTTTAATAAAAACACCAAACTGCAAAAATAATTAAAGCTTCACATTAGCAAAGGCTTGAAACCTTGGAAAAGTGGGAATTTTTTTTTTTTGGTCTTTGCATTTTACCCTTAGGAATTACCTGAGGTTTTCACATTTGGCTCCTCTGATTACCTGCCCTGTTTCTTCCCCACCTCCATCCTTTTCTTCCTTGGAGTTTTGATCGTCCCAGGAAGTGTTCAGTGTGTCCTGTGCCTCAGGGATACACCTGGGATATAAAGCACAGGACAATTCCAGTGGTTTCCCATTCCTTAATTCTGCTTTTTAGCCATTCCACGTTATACACCCTCCCAGGCAGCCTTCCTCCAGCTTAGGGATTAATTACAGTGGCACCAGGCAAAGGGTCTTTAATTAATTGCCTTGTTCTCAAATGGAAGAGTTGATGACCTTTCAAATCTAAAATAGGGTTGTGTGTGTTCCAGGAGAGCCAACAATTTGTTCTGCTCCAGGAATGAGAAATCCAGGATGATGGCAGCATTTAATTCACTGCAGGGGAGGGGGGAAAAGCAGGAGAATCCGGGATGGGTTTGGCAGGAGAAAGCAAAGTGCAAAGAGCTTTTGTAGGATCTGTGTGGGCACAGGGGATAAATCTGCAGGATTGCTTCTGCCACGTTGTTCTTCCAAAAAAAAAGTTGGGATTTTGTGTAATTGTGGACACAAGCGTGTCCCAGGTGAGTCTGGAATCAGGGGATGCTCTGAGACCCCTCTGGAGAGACGGAAGGGATCCCATTCCCACACTTCCCTGCTGTTTGATGAGGTTTTGGGATGGAGCAGGAATTGCATCTTCTTTCCCTGAACTTTTCCTCTGACAACTTCAATAATACAATATTAACCAAAACTGAATCTATAATCCCCAAACTCAGTATATTATCCCAAACTCAGTATATTATCCCAAAACTCAATCCATTATTCCCAAACTCAATCTATTATCCCAAAACTCAGTATATTATTCCCAAAACTCAGTATATTATCCCAAAACTCAGTATATTATTCCCAAAACTCAATCTGTTATCCCAAAACTCAGTATATTATCCCAAAACTCAGTATATTATCCCAAACTCAATCTGTTATCCCAAACTCAATCTGTTATCCCAAAACTCAGTATGTTATCCCAAAACTCAATCTGTTATCCCAAAACTCAATCTGTTATCCCAAAACTCAGTATGTTATCCCAAACTCAGTATATTATCCCAAAACTCAGTATGTTATCCCAAACTCAGTATATTATCCCAAAACTCAGTATATTATCCCAAAACTCAGTATAATATCCCAAACTCAATCTATTACCCAAAATAAGACAAGAACCATCCTATGCAATTTTTAATGTGTATGTAACGCATTTAATTGGAAAATTCTAGATTTAAATACACTGCAATCCTTTATTTCAGTTGCACAGATTAATCCAGGGCTGGAAGTTTTTTCCCTGTCCCTAATCCAGGAGCAGTAGAGGGCAGTAGCATTAAGATGATCCTCGTTTGTTTTCTGAAGGAAGGAGGAGGGAATTTGGGGTGGGAGGGATGAGCTGCTCCTTGTGAAGGATGCTTTGCTGGGGACAGGGATGCTCCCAGAGGAATTCCTGTGCTGCTGCTGCTGCTGCTTTGGGGATTCCAAAAGCTTCTCCCTGTTCCAGCACTTGTGGAATAACACACAAGGAGGAATGGTTGTTCTAAGAAAAAAATAAATTCAATTACAAACTCAGTCAAAAGTCCTGGATTGGCTTGGAGAAAAAGGAGTTCTTATTTGTAAGTGAGATTTCTTCAGGAATTGGAGGAAATTGTCCTGAATTTTCTCCTGGTTTGAGGAACAAAAAAGGAAAAGAATAGTTTAGAAACAATTGTGCTCTGTGCAAAGCCCCTGTAACATCCCAGAGTATTCATGGAAACACGGAGAATTTATGGAAACTCTATTTATGGATAAATTAAAAGTGTTTAAATACTTAGTTCTACTTAAATAGAAGCATTTTACAGGCAAGAGTTTTTGGGGTTGCTTGAGGATTTTTGTGCACAAACTTTTTAGTTTGGTGTTCATAGAGCTGTTCTAACTTTGTGCCTCAAAGTTATTGATCCAAAACACAAAACTCACCGTATTTACTTCTGAAAACTCAGGTTTTTAGGCAAAGTAGCATTTTAACCAATGAGAATGGAGACATTTTCTTTCAAAGCAGTCCTAAAATTCAGGATGAAAAAAAGCTTGAGGGAAAATCCTGTGACTTGGTGATCAGTACCATCCAAAATACCTCTAGAAAAATTAAATTATAAGGAAAACAGGAATGTTTCTGTTAAGTCTGGCTTAAAAAGTCAGTGGAATAAAATATTTGGGTTTTATATGTGTGTGTAACCCAGATTTCTACATGGTGAATTTGTAGTTCCACTGCAGAATTTAGGCTGGGTTTGTAGAACTTAATTTGGAATTTTAAACCAGGACAAAGCAGTGCCCAGGAGGATAAAAAGGGCAACAAATGGTGCCTGATTTGAATCCAGGTTATTCTGTTTAATGATCTGATGGTAAATGATGGAATTCCTCTTTCCCAGCATGAAAACAGAGCTGCAGGGACACTCGACCAGACACAAATCAGGGAAAAACCTTCAGGAATTTTGGGAAAAAACATTTTCTGTAGTTACAGAATTCAGATATTTCATTGAAAATGCCTTTTTTGCTCCATGACAAAATTTCTCCATTTTGGGGCCAAATGAGGGATTTGGGAGCCCATGAAAGCTCCTCAGCTCTGCTCTGTGAGTGAGGAAGCGTTTCTGATAAACTCATTTATGGCAAATTCAGGGATTCGCTGTTGTTTCCTCTGAAAATCTCCAAGAAGCTCCAATTTTTATTACGTTTGAAATTTTAAAATGTGCAAAGTCTTTCCTGTGTTATCTTTAAAGAATGGCAAACTGGAATATTTTCCTAACAGCTCGTTCTAATTTTTAAATTCTTTTGAGATTTAAGATAAAAAGGCAACAGGTTTTTTAGTTTAGTTTTATTTTATTTTGTTTTATTTTGTTTTGTTTAGTTTCACTTTGTTTTATTTTATTTTATTTTATTTTATTTTATTTTATTTTATTTTATTTTATTTTATTTCATTTTATTTCATTTTATTTCATTTTATTTCATTTTATTTCATTTTACTTTGTTTATTTTTATTTTATTTTTATTTTATTTTTATTTTATTTTTACTTTTATTCTATTTCATGGGAGGATTTCCATTAACCTCATGGCATCCAGGGATTTTTTGTCCCTTTCAGAATTGCTGAAGATGGATTTTAACTTTTTTTCTCAAACTGGGATTTGTTTAAAAGGGAGTGAGAGGGACAAATTTTGAGCAATGCACAAAAACAATTCCAGTTCCTGCTGTTTATCCAATGTTTTCCGCTCCCAGCCCAGTTTTTATTCCAATCTGCAGCAGGGATCCATGGGCAGTTTAAACCTCTTGAATTGAACTTGATTTCATTTCTCAGGATGGATAAACATCCTCAGTGTTCAGTGAGGATTTCCAGAGCTGCTTTTCCAGGTTTTATTTCAATTCCCGTGAAATCAGCAGAACGAAGGCTCAGTGAGTCCTGGTGAGAGCAGAAATCCCCAACTCTGCTTTTTGGGGAGTTTGGTTTGGTTTTGGGGAGTGGCAGCACTTCCCAACCTTCTCCATCCAAAGGTGAAATCAGCTCCCTGGATGCCACGCTAGGAAATAAAAGCAGCTCAGATAATTCCATTTATTTATTTTATTTTATTATTGAAACACATCTTCCCCTGGCCGGGTGCTGAGCCTGGATGAAGTTGATTTCTTTTTAATCAACCTGGAGCAGGGGGTGATTCAAAACCTGCAAGATGAGCAGAGATTTTGGCTTTTTTTCCCCTCAGTTTTCGTGCAGCCTCAGTGTGAGGAGGAAAGGAAAGGCAGCATCTCGTGGGGTTGGGCTCCTGTGCCCTTAAATGCACAAATAAACTGAAATACAAACAACAGAGGCTGGAAAAGGGAATTTTATGGGGCTTTCCAGAGAAATGGGTCCAACTGGGTTTTCCATGTGGGAAAGGAAGGAAGCAGGGAAGAAAGAGGCAGGCTTAACTGAGATTATCAGGAGTGGAAGAAAGGAGATAAAGCAAAACTGAAGTTGTTTTATTGTGCTGGAAGGTTCAGGGTGTGGATATTTATCTGTTAAAGGTTGTTAATTGTTGCTAGTCTGCAGTTCGGGTTTAAAATGGGAGGACAGGAAATTCTGGGCACTGAAGTTTATCTGCTCTGAGGTTTGTAAAGGCATTTCTGCTTCACCAGGAGGCAGAAGAAGCAGCATCTTCCTAAAAATGCCCAATTTAGTGTTGAATTCCTCATCAGTCAGGTGATTTTTATTTGCTTTTCATGTGGAGTCCTTGATCTTGTCTTAATTGTGAGCTGGAATGGGGATAACTTGAATTTTACTGGGACAACTTTTACTGGGACAACTTTTACTGGGATAACTTTTATTGGGATAACTTTTACTGGGATAACTTTTATTGGGGTAACTTTTATTGGGATAACTTTATTTTTATGGGGATAACACTTTGTCTCATCCAGGAGCTCGGTACAGAGGTAACAAATAAAGAACTTTGCAGTTGCTTTTCAATTCAAGTTGAAGTTTTCCCCCCATCTATTAATTACCATTAATTACCCCCCCATTAACAGCCTCGCAGTGGTTTGGTTTGGGGGTTTTTATTGTCTTTGATTGCCTTTAATGCTGAAAAAACAAATCTCAGCTGCAGCAAAGTCTCCAGCAGCAAAATCTCCGATTTGGGGCATTTTTGGGGCACTTCAGGCCTTGGCACAGGGTGCCCCTGAGGAAGAAGTTCCCAGGAAAAGCAGGATTCAAACGCTGCCCTGGCCAGCCCCGCTCAGAGCCGCAGGTGAGGATTTGCTGTGGGAGCAGCCAGGGAATTCCAGCAGCTCCTTGGGAACGCAGGGGCTGGGCTGGAGCTGCCCAGCACTCGGACATTGTGCCAGGCAGCAATTCCCAGCTCCCATTCCCCATCCAAAGTCTCTCCTGCTGGCCCTTTCTCACCTCCCAGACCTCTGCTTTTCCTTTGGCTCGTCGATGAAAAGCAGCAAAATGCACAGAGGGACAGCAAAATCAGCTTTTCTATTAATCTTGCTATCAAACAGGGATTTCTTTTATCCCCCCCAAGGACTTTTTTTCCATTTGTAAAACGTTCTGACTGCTGGGAAGAATTAATAGAGGTGATTTGTTAATCTGTTACAGGCATTTCTTTGATAGTCCCTCAGTTCACAGAGTGATCTGTGCTGCTTGTAAAACAAGATTGTTTAATGAAGCCTTTGGAAGAGGGGAATATTCTCTGCATATTTTTTGATTTTTCTCCTAAGAAGGTGGGTTTGTTCCATTAAAATTCCATTCAAGCAGACAGGAGCATTTATAATGCTCCAAAGAAATATGTTCCCTGTTTTGGAGTATATTATGTTCTTTATTCACCCAAATCTTGTTTTAATATTGCTGTAAACTTAATAAGAAGAGATGAGATACAAAGTGATAATCTTTTAAATATAAGGAAAAATAATTTTCTCCACCTTGATAGGAGGCAGAGGTCTAAGCTGCCTCTTATTAGAGCTTTGGGTAATAAAAATCTCTGCTTGTAGAATGGCAGAGCTCACAAAGCTATCAGGGCTCATCTAGAGAAATCATTTCTTTTTTGTTTTGTTTGCTTTTTTTTCAGTGCTCTTCATTTATGATTTTTCTCATCACGTGATAGCGGCCCAGCTTTTCCTTATCCCATCCCTCTGTGCTCCTCTCTCACTTATTTGAAATATTAGGGGATGGCTGGAGCATCCCGCGCTCGGGAATCGCTGCCCCACATCGCAAATCCCGAGCCAGGGAGGAGCTGGGGGATGCTCCACCTGCACTAAAGGAGGTCAGGGGAAATTCCTTCTCCCTTCCCGCTCTGGGAAGCACAAGAGGGAATCTCGAGGAGTTCAGACCGTTCCTGGATTTTGTGTGTCAGGGTTCAGTGGGGTTTTGTGGTGGTTCACAAGGGGTGGGCAAGGCTTTGGGAATCTTTGCTGCCTGAAAATGGGAAATGGCTCCACTTTTTCATCTCCTCTCTGTTAAAACAGTTGATTTTTGCCAACTTCAGGCACCAAACCCATCCCTTTAAAAAATTAAACCCCAGCGGCTCAGCTGAAGGACAAATTCATCTTTTTAAAAGCAAACCTGTGTGATTTACAGAGATTTTTAACAAGACACTGTTAAATACAGTGACATTTGACAGTTGATTGACTTCTGTTTGTGCTCCCAGATTTAATCCTTCACGTAGTTCAACTCGATTGCCAGGCCAACTTTCCAGAATCCTTCAAATATTTCAAACTAGCTGAGCAATAAATAAATTTTATCTACAGAATTCTGATAAACTGAAGAAGGATGATCCAAGATCCTGAATTGGGGATTAGGTTTGCACATCTATTAAAATAAAACCCTGCCAGATGAGTGCTTTGTTGCTTGATTTAGACATTCAAACCCCCCTCAGCAGCAGAGTTTTAATTCCTGCTCTCAGCTGCTGTTTTAATTAGCTGGGATGTATTTCCTTTCTTCAGGGAGGAACATTTGGAAAGTCTGCTTGGAAAACCATCCTCCGTAGCCATTTCTTCAGTGTTCTGTGAACAGAATTCCTCTTTGTGGAGTAAGGATTTGAAATTACTAACTTGCTCCGTTTGATTGGATGCAGTCTGCTGGGATTAATTGTCTCCTGCCTCCATCAATTATCCACTTGGAGCTATCAGTTCCTGCCTGGGCTGGAAGCAAAAGCAGAACTGCTCCACACACTTCTCCTCTGATACAAACTCTGGGCTCCCACTGGCCTGACTGTGAATGAATCTGGTTGAAAAATTGCTTCTTTTTTTTAAAATAACAACTATTTTTACTCCTGAAATATGTCACTCTGGAATGTTGCTAAATATTTGTGTTAAGCAGCACAAGTGTCACAGAGTTCACCAGGAGGAAGCGTTGGGATTGTTTCTTGTGGCAGTGGGATTTTCCAGTTAGCTGTTTTGGGAGAGGTGGCACTGGCCACGAGGGATTCATCCCCCAGGAATGGCACAGCAGAGGCACCGGGGGGCTTGGGATGGAGGGACAGGACACAGGGAATGGTTCCCAGTGCCAGAGGGCAGGGATGGATGGGATCTTGGGAAAGAATTCCTCCCTGGGAGGGGGGGAGGCCCTGGCACAGGGTGCCCAGAGCAGCTGTGGCTGCCCCTGGATCCCTGGCAGTGCCCAAGGCCAGGCTGGATGGGGCTTGGAGCAGCCTGGGACAGTGGAAGGTGTCCCTGCCATGGCAGGGGTGGGAATGGATGAGCTTTAAGGTCCCTTCCCACCCAAACCAGTCTGGAATTCTCTGAAATGCAGCCCATGCTGTGTTTAGTTTATGTTTAGTGATGCAAATTCAGCCAGAGGCAAATGCCAGTGGGTGTAAGAGCAGGGAGTGAAAAAATGCTGATTGGGAATTCCCAGTGCTGGAACTGTGAGAGTTTTGGCCTTTGAGTTCAGGTCAGGGCCAGGACGTTGGTGAGGCTGAAACAAGGAGATGTTTGTGGAGAGAGGAGAGAGAGAGACTGAGCCACAGGCTCTGGGGAATGAAGGACATCGTTCCAGCGATGGCACAGGAACTTCTGGGGTCAGCTTGGATGGGATCATGTTGTCCTTAAGGTAAATTTCATTTATAATGGATCAATACATAAAAAAGCTGCTGCCAGACCTTAGAATAAGAGCAGAGAGAACAGAATGTGTCTGGGTGTTGCCTCAGACAAGCCAAGAGAGATAAATTTGAAGAGAGAAGCTCAGTTTTCCCCAGTGATGCTCCCTCTGTGGCTGTCTCACCCAGCCCTGCCCTCCTGGGGTCCCTTTGGGGTGAAGTCACCCCAGGAACGGCCCCTGTGCCTCTCGCTGCTGTCCCAGAACAGGACACGATCCCCAAACCCCTCTGGCTGTGCCTGGGGTGCGTTTGTCCCCGTGGGGAAGTGCCAGGGACACGGAAACCTGGGCACAGGAGGGCTCAGGGATCAGAGCAGGGCTGCGCTGGGGCCGGGGAAGGGACTGCCGGGAACGCTGGGCTTGGCCCCGTTCTGCTCCAGGAGATGGGAGCAGATCTGCCAGGAGCTGGAGGCCATGCAGTCCAACAGCCCAAAAATCCCTCCTGAATTCCGTGACGGTGTTGCAGGACCATTTGTGCCAGTGTAGAAAAGCCCCAAACTCAGGGAATTTTTCTCCTACTTCCATGGAGACTTCCCAAATTCAAATCATTGGGGTCCCTTTACATTATTTGGTGTGGAGAAGTAGCAGCTGGGGGAATCCAGGATTCTGGATGCTGGAAATGCAGGATTCTGAATGACTGACCTAGAAATGAGCAGGTCAAACTGGCCAGGAGTTGCTTTCTCCTGTTCTTTTTTGGAAATATAATTATAAAGGATATTTTTGAGGTACTTCATTAGAGCTGCTCCTCTGTGAAGATTTAATTTAGAGGATTTGCTTTGAAGTCTTGGCGGGGTTATTTTATTGAATAAATAAAATCCCTTAGTTTTCCATGTGCCTTGTTCATTTTTATGGGAAGACAGTGGAATACATTTGGAGTCTGCTGTCAGACTTGATTTCTTTAAAACTCTGTCCCTGATCTTTAAAAGAGCAGAATTTGGTCTCACTGATGACAGCTGGATAATGAAAAAGGAATGACACCCTTCCAGAGTGAACATTCCATGTTTTTAGCAGTTTTAATCTTATTTCCTGTTCTATTAATCGGGCTGAGCCAGATTGTTTTGTAAGTATTTGTTGTTAGTTTGTTTTTTCCCTGTCTGAAATATCAACTAGGAAAGCTTTTCCTTTCAGCCTCCTATCTCAGCTCGATATCAATTATAAAATTAGAACAGTGGGATCCAACTTCCCAGACTTTGTCAACACTGAGATTTTGACATGCCTCATGTTCACTCCCTAAATTATTGACTTTTCCAGGGAAATCTGTGTTTTTATCTCTTCAAAATTTCCTATAATGAAAAACTCAAATCTTTTTAACTGTGGATTAGTGCAGAAGTGTAAAAAAAGAAAATAAAGAAAATCAATGATATTTAAATTACTCCCTGAAAGTGAATAAGATCTCTTTAATTTGCTTAGATGGGAAAGCACAACCGACAAGTTGGTTTTCCCAGTGATTCTACATCCATGGCATCCAGAAGCCCTTAATCCAAACATTTCCAAGCACTAAGGATGAAGAAAAGGACTTTAAAAGTCACATTCTTGAGCCACTGCAGTTAATTGGGTTGGGCTTTATTAGCCAGACCTTGATGTCAGGACAAGAAGTGCCATATCTTGTGGTTTTTTTTCCTGAATTCATTCAAATGCCAGATGAATTCCAAATGTTGAGTTTGTGAAGGATGGTGTTTTCCATTTCAAGGCAAACATTTTATTAAAATGATAAATGGATTTGTCATCTGGTTGCATTGTGCCTGTAATTCTGATTAAAGCAGAAATTGGTGCAAAATGTTTGAATGAACTAAAAATCACTGGGTTCTTTTGGACCCAGCAGAGTGCAAAAAGCAAAAGCTACAAAAATTCCCAGACTTTCCTTTTTTTTCCCTTATTTGGAAAGTTATTTGTTTCAGGGAGAAAAAAATGCAATACCATGGAATGGTTTGGGATAAAGGGATTTAAAAATCATCCAGTTCCACCTCTGCCATGGGTAGGAACACCTTCCATTATCCCAGCTTTTTCCAGCCTGGTCATGGACACTTCCAAGGATGGGACATCCACAGCTTCCTTGGGCAGGATTTTACTCCTCAGAAGCAGTAAAAGTTGGGAAATACAGCAGCAAAACCACACCAAATAATTCATTTTCCAGCATTCAACCCCAAACAGCTCAGAATTAAATATTCCGTGAGGGGAAAAATTAAAGTAAAAATCATTTTCAGCGTTAAAAAATAATTAAAAATCCATTTTTCTTCAGAATCACCCTAAAAAAAAAGGAGGAGCTACTTGGGAGCAGCTGCTTGGGACATGGATGTGTTTGGCTCCATGCTCCATTAAGTTTTATGGCTGATCTGACATGATCTGCTCCAGAGTAGCCCTCTGGCAGGAAGGAGCCATTCCAGGCTCATGTTCAGGAGTCTGGGTTCAATTTTCCTCCCGGCTGCTCCTGATTCCCGTGGAGCCGGGATGAGGTGGGATGCAGGTGGGCTCAGGTGCGTGCCCTCCTCAGCTGGGTCCCAGCTGCTGTGGAGTTGGGATGAAAATCCCAGGAAAACAGCAGCACTGCTGCCATTTCCTGACCTATTCCTAGAGAAAATCGCTTGAAAATTCAACTTTTTCCTTTTTCTCTGCAATTCTGGGCAGTGCAAAGGTCCAAGTGTAACAGAGAGGAGAATTGCTGTGAGAATGGCTCCTCTGAGAGGAAAAAATTGGGAGCAATGTGTGTTTTTTCTGACCAGTAAATAGGTGCTGCAAGGAATTAAAAGGAGGATTTGAAGGAATATTTGGTGTCAGGGCTGTTTGTGCTGCTCCAGTTGAACAGAAATATTTTGTTTCGCTGAGCAAAGTTTTACAATGAATGAAATGAGGTTTACAATGAATGAAATGAGGTTCACAATTAGTGAAATGAGGTTTACAATTAATGAAATGAGGTCCTAGGTTAACACAGAGTGGGATCCTGGAGCATCCCAAGGAACTGGCATTCCTCAGCAAGGGAGCTGATTCTGGCTGGGATATTTTGGAATACAAACAGTGTTTTCTAAGCACTCAAAACCATCACTATCAGAGTTCAGCCCAGCCCTTATCACTGATCAAAGAAAACTGGGCACCCTCCATTAGGAAATCCTGGAAATATGTAACACTTCAGTAGATATTTATGGATAGAAGAGAATCTGAGGAGCTGAATTCCAAAGGAGCAGCCCAGGGTTTATTTTTGGGGTTTTACTCAGTGCTGACAGGCAGCAGGAGCCTTTGGGTTTGAGAGCTGACAGAGTTTTTTGGGTTGACAGAAGGCAGTTCTTTGGTTTTGCCCAGATTTTTTGGGACTTCAGTGTTTTATTCTGTGTGAGTATCTTATTCTGTATTCCAATTTTCAAGCTGGTTTAGAATAATTTTGATGCTGGAGTTTTGTTACCTGTGGAAAACCAGGTAAAAACCCTCAGAATTATCTAGAACTGCCCTGAGACTCAGCTTAAATAAACCCTTCATTTTTGTCCTGTTCTCTGACCTTTCTGAGCTGTTCTTTTTAGGTCAAACCCCAGACTTTCCCTACTCCTACATTTTATTTACAATATTCATCCATATGTTTAATCAGGGCCTGGTTTCTCCCTCAGGAGGGTCTTTGGCATCTTTTTTCTTGAGTCGCTCCAGGAAAAATTTGGCTCCTTGTGGATCTTTGTGTGTTGGCCGTGCTTTGGTTCCCCTGGTCTGTGTTCTTTAGCCCATCCAAGGCTGCCTGGCTGCTGCTTCCCTGCCATTCCTCCTGGAATTCCTGCTGCTTTTAGCTGGAAATTCCTGACCATGCTGGGTAGGTGCCTTTGGGTTCTGCTCGTGCCACTTTTAGGGAACCACCTCCAAAGACCTCCCAGCTTTTCTTAAATTCACAGGGATTTGGGCAACTCCGCTCTGTGGCGATTCCAGGGAAAAGCTTTTATCCCAGAAAGGCTCTGGCACAGCCCCACAAATGTGATCTCAAGTGTGACCTCATGGAAAAATCTCAGCGTTGGAATGAGATCAGGAAACACCAGGATGCCACTGGGATTTCTCCTTCTCATTTTCCACGCGCTGCTTTGATATTCCCACGTTGGTGGCGTTTCCACTGAATTATTTGAGGCCATTTTCCTCATCAATATCAGATTTTTCATTATAAATCAGCTCTGTCTTGTTCTGTAATCAATCCTTACCCCACAGCTTCACTTGGGAGCAACATGAGAGCTCCAAAATCCTTATTTCAGGAAAAATCTGCACTGTGCCAGGCCCTACCTCTCCACCAGCAAGGTGCAATATTTGGGGGACAGCACCTTTAAAAGCTGAATTTTTGGGACAAAATACACAGAGTGAAGGTTATTTTGGGTTTGTTGTTTTTGGTTTT
>VXAD01009461.1:42498-82256 GCA_013399195.1 Dicrurus megarhynchus
TTTTTTTTTTGCCTCGTCGAAATGGTTTTTTCCAGACTATTTTTATGCATGAGCACTTTGAGAAAGCTTTGAAACTTTGGAGTTGTAACATTTGTGGAATTAGAGCACTTGGAGGAGGTTTTTTTTTAAGGAGCAGTAAAGTTCCAGCCAATTAGAAAAGAAAATTATTTATGTCTGGGATAGTTTGCTTAAGATTTTAAACAATTTCTGCAGCTTATGGAGGGTTAGGAAGTGGTTGGATTTCCTTCTGAAGAGATAGAACATACTTTTTAACATATTTCACAGCAACATCAGATGGTAAAGGCGTAAGAGGGTTTCTATCTCAGCAATGCACTCAGTAATTCCCTGGTTTTGCATGAAGCCCTGGATTATATTCCCTCAGATCTTCCTCGGTTACTCTGTCATTCTTTGATCATTTTCTCCTGATGATTTCAAAACCCTGAACAAGTGAAAAACACAGGTTTTTCACCAGTTCATTGACTCCCATTTGTAAGAGAAACATTGACACACTTTGTTGTTTTAGGACTTGGATTTATGGTTCTGGGGGATGGAGTCCATTCCTTAATGCCATATAATCCATGGAGTGTTGGTCAGGAAGCCAAAAATTGCTGCTTCTGCACTCCTCTGCTGCCACTGCAAAGTGTAACCTGAGAAAAAGTCCCTTCAGGGATGCTCTGAGGGAGAACAGCCGCCACAAGTGTTCACAAAACAAAATATCGAGGCTGTTAGTGCATCGTGGAGCTTCTTACTATGTAATATTTTATCAATTTAAAAGCTGATTCAGTCCTAAAATTTACATATAAAACATGGACCCGCACAATGTGCAGCCTGTGGCAGGGAGCGAGGGGTTTCGTTTGGATACTGGGAAAAATTCCATGTGGAAAGGGTTGTAAAACAGCTTCCCTGGGCAACCCGGGGCAGTGGTGGATTCCCCATCCATGGAAGTGTGGAAAAAACATGGATGTGGCACTTGGGACACAGTTGGTGCTGCTGGGTGATGGTTGGTCTTTTCCAATCTTAATTCCGTGATCACTGCGTCCTTGAATTCATTCTGGCAAATTGAAGGGATCTGGGGGCAAAACTGATACTTTATAGAAAAATTGAAATGATAACATTTCTAATTCTGGAAAGGACCTCGATGCTGCTCTATCCCAGATTTCTGGGTTTCCCTGGTGCTTCCAGCTTTGGTGATGTGACCCTGTTGATAATCAGGAGATTGTCCATCTGAATTCCTCTTTTGAGTGGGTTTTTTTTATCTCTGAGTGTCCAGCAGCACTTTTTAACTCCATAGAATTATCCATGGATTTTATGCAGTAGGGAAAGGAGAGCTGGAGGTTGTCCTGTGCCAACTGAGTTCCAGGGAAGCACAATTGGGATTTTGTCCCCCCAGGCATTTTTTGTGGGAATGGCTCCCCCATTTACTCCCAGGTTTTTTGGCCTCTCAGGTTGCCCGGTGCAAACCCCACTGCAGACAAAGCTTGCAAGTGGCTTCCCTGCACCATCCCATTTTTAGGGCACCTCGAGCTGCGTAGAAAACATCGGGAAATATCCTGTGTAGGAATTCATAAAGACCAAAGAAAATGGAGCAAAAATTCCCTTTGATTTACAGGTTTACAATGATTTTCCACACGATCTTTTACTCCTCCATGTCAGGCACTCGAGACAAAATCCTGTCTTTGCTGATGGGACTTGGCCAAAACTCAGCTGGAAAACTCTGCTATTTATCCATTGAGGAAGCAGCTTTTACAAACTTCCCTGAAGGAATTCAGCTAAGTATTTTCTTTAAGTGAATATATTTCCAGAGCCACGTTGTTACAACATCTCGGGCTTCTGGAGGCGCTCAGCTCCTTGTTCCAGCTCCTTTAAGATCTTCAGCAATTAAGCTGCACTGATAAAGCCAGGGGGGCTTATCTTGTCTCTTCTTTTAGCTCAGAGGAAATAATTTGTGCATTATATCAGGGATAAGAGGTGGGAAGTGTGAAATCTGATCCCACTCCTGCCACTTGGTGACCCGGAGGAAATTGGTTCCCCACAGCATTTCAGTCCTGCCTGTGTGATAGGTGCTGCTGGGCTCATTTTCCAGGGAATTCTGCAGCTCCTCAAGTGTTTTCAAACCAATCCCAAACCTTTTAATGAGCTCCTGTGTATCACTTTTATTGAAATAAACGAAAAATTAGGTTATCTGGAGCTTACAATAACTGTGAAATCTTTCTGCTGGAAATCAGTGTGTCCCACTTGTTTGGAAAGATTTTCTCTTCCATTATTCATTACAGGGGCCTTAAAATTATACTCCAGTGACAAAGCCTCTATTTATTTTTAGACAATTGGCATCCACTTCTGGCTGACCTAGAATGTTTCTTTGATGACAATGCCTGTGATCCAGCTGGGTTTGCTGAATGGTTGCATAAACAAAGGCAGATAGTAAAATGTGGGAAAGAAAAGGCTATTTTTATTATATTAGAGACTGGCCAGCCAACTCCAGGCCCAATTTTAAATGTCATATCTGTAGCACTACACTTCAACGAAATGCCCTTGTCATCTGCAGAGTATCTCTGGAATTTTATCATTATTGGATTGTGAGGTTATGAGGAGGCTAAGAGGGGAAAAAAGTTCAGAGTGGAGGTGATCCACAGAGAAAGAATCACTTTGTTATCCAGCCTCTTCCTTCCTGAAGTATGTAGGTTAAATACATGGAACTGGGAGGATGAGTCTGAGCTTGCTGTTTTCTCCAGTCCCGTTTTTTTTCATTTGTTGGCCAATTCTTGTTTCACTGCAGCAGCTTCAAAGGCAGCTTCATTTTTAATGGATAATAACGCTGCCTGTAGGCAGAGAATTCCAGGTAGGACAATAAACAGAAGTCTCATTTGAACTCAAATCATGGAATCACAGAATGGTTTGGGTTGGGAGGGGTATTACAGCTCATCCTGTTCCATCCCCTGCCGTGGGCAGGGACACTTTCCACTATCCCAGGTTGCTCCGAGCCCCATCCAAAAAAAAAGAGACTTTTACTGCATTGTGGAGCTTCTTAATGTGTAATATTTTATAAATTTAAAAGCTGATTCAGTCCAAAAATTTACATATAAAACATGAACCCCCACAATGTAGAGTCTGTGGCAGGGAGCGAGGGTTTTGGACACTTCCAGGGATCCAGGGGCAGCCACAGCTTCTCTGGGTGCCAGAGCCTCTCCAAGCTCCCAATAAATCCAAAGGGAGTTTCACTGCAGGGCATCACCATCCAAATCCCTCCCACTTGTTCAAAAGGAAGTCCCTGAAACAGTTACTGCTGCAAGAAGGTGTCAGAGGGCAACCTTTGGCCACAATTCAAATTCCAGTGTAAATTTAGGGGAAACTTCTGTGTTAATGAGACTTGAGACCAAGTGGCAGCGAACTTTTCTTCCATGGATTTTACATTTAGGTTCTAGATTACAAATAATAGTACTGGAAAGAAGTTCCTGCTATTCCAGTTCTGGCCTCTCAGCTGTCAGTGTTAGCCTGTTCCAGGGTAGGGATTGGTTGGATTTTAGGAAAATGTTCTTCCCTCAGGGAGACTGGAACAGGGAATGGTCACGGTACCAGAGCTCGAGGAGTGTTTGGACAAGGCTCCTCCAAGGCACGGGGTGGGATTTTGGGATTGTCCTGTGCGGGGCCAGAGGTTGGATGGATGATCCCTGTGATTCCCTTCCAGCTCTGGGTATTCTGTGAGTCCGGGAGCAAATTCAGGTTCTCCTGGAGCTGCTGGCAGAGAAGGAGACCCAGGAAATCCCGGCCTCCTCCGGGCTGTGGCCATAGCCTGGGCCAAGGAAAACCATTGCTGCCACTGGAAAAACCAATGGCACAGCCCGGGAGTTGCAGCAGGAATATCAAAAGGTTTTGGCAGGAGAATCAGTTGGTTGTGCAGGTTTTGTACACGTGTGGACGAGGATGTTTTCAGGATGTGTGGGTTCCCCAGCAGTGCCCCAGCTTTTAACTGCCACCCATCAGCAGAGATTTATTTCTACCCCATAAAACAATTAAAGCACCCAACAATGCTCTGCAGGAGCATCCTAAAATCATAATGATCCTGTTTGTCTTGGACTGGGAGCTTTATGGGATTTATTTAGGAGCCTTTTTGTTTATCTGTTAGAAATGGCCTTTCACTCAGTGCTAAGCTCGATGGCTTCGGTGTCATTTTCCATGGTTCAGACTCGCTGAAGTAATAAATAAAACGTAATAAGAATAAATTATAAATATTTATAAGACTATTTTAGGCTTTTATGAGGTTCTTAGAATTTTGGATTTAATATCCCAGCCAAAGCTCCGCTCAGAGCTCTTCTCTTTCACATCCAAATGCCTGCTCAGGGTTTTGCAGCCGGAGCCGGATGGAGTTGGCTGCCAAAGCCTCACCTGTCGGGATGCCAAGGAAAGCATCCGGTGGGACAGACCAAACAAAGGCAGCAAACCCGACATCCACACCCGGGCACCGAGTCCACATCCTCCCAGCACATTCCAGCTCCCATCCTCGTGCCCTCGGCTCTCCATCACTCACTCCCACGGACTTGGTTGCACACCAGGTGTGTCAGTTATGGTTTCCTGAAAAAATACCGGGGAGAAAAAGGGAAAAAAAGAGGCAAAAATAATGGTAAGGTTTTTAGAAAAGTTGTTTTTTTATAAATTACTTCCCGTACTCACATTTTAATCAGGAATAATTCCACACGATTTGCTTTAACCAATATTTTCTCAGTGTTCTCCTTTTAAATTTGAACTTTAGATGGAAAAGAATGTGAGGGTTGGTGCTACAAAAAAGCAATAAACACAGCCTTCATTTTGGCTTTAATTGAAGGACCCAGCCCTTGCAGCCCTTCTCTTGAAGAAGTTGATTACATTCACTATTAATTAATAATAAGCAGATGGTTTGGGGCCGGTGGTTTAAGGTCAGGAGTGGCCAAGCCCTTGGTGAGACACGAGGCAGGTCCTGGTTGGAACAAGATGAGCTTTAAGGTCCTTTCCAAGCCAAACCATTCCGTGATTCCACGAGATCTGGGGGATGATGGATCGCCCGGCAGAGCTCTCCACCTCGGCCTCGTGTTGGGCAAAGAAAATCCTTTCCCATTAATGGAAAAAAGGGAGAAGCCTCGTGTTCCAGAATTATCCTGGAGAAAGAGATCACTGGAGTTTCGTACATCGTTAAACACCAAATCTAACAAACAGCTGATTTTTCATGTTAACCTTTGTTTGGGGAAAATAAGAATATCCCCCAGCCTACGTGGAAAAAAAGGAACCCTTGGCAATACCCTTATTAAAGCTGATTTTTGCAAAGCTTTAACGAATTGCTGCCAAAGAGCCAAGCAGGTTGGATGGTTTTTGTTGTTAAGAAATGGGAAAATAACGAATGTTTCTCTGATCCCCGAAGTAATTCATTCTCTGGGTAACATTCTTCATTGATAACTCCATTTTTTATTGTGAAGAATGATCCCAAACCAAGCCAGAAGTTAATAGATGAAAGGAAACTTTGCAGAAATACCCTACTGAATACATGCTCTCTGTTAGGATTTGCCTATTTATTAATATCCTGCATAAAAATTTTTAAACCCATGTGGGTGGAAATAGGATTTTAGTATGTTGGTAAAATCCATGGACTTACATAAAAATACTCCCTAATTTACTACCAGGGTTTTACTGCTGTGTCTAAGCTGAAGGATTTTAAAAGAGAAATTTTCTTTTCTTGATGTCAAACAGATGTGTTAAAAATAAATTGGTTTTTTGTAATTTTTCATGTGGATTTTACCGATATGGGGAATTTTTTTTTCATGGATTAAACTTTGTGATTTTATCTGATACTGATGCTTGTCAAACACAGGCGTTCCGGGCTTTGAAAAAGTGTTATTTGTGCAAAAATTCATAATAGAAAGGAGGAATGAGATCTTTTTATTCATCTTGATGTGATTTTTCTAAACTGTTTGTACTTTAGACAGTGATTAGAATTTAATGCTTTCCCCTGTAACCACTTTGCAAGGAGAGTCCTGTTGGTGTAACAACTTTGAAAGTTTAAGTCTTTAAAGTCTCAGTTGTGTGGGAGCTGCATTTCCAGCTGGGTCTGCTTTATTTCAGTGACAATGTTTAGCTCTGCTCAGCAACGCAGGGAGAAATATGGATTTGGAAAGAGCAGCCTGAAAATTTGAGCAGCAGATAGAGAATTGCCGTGAAGAGGGTGCTCACATTTCAGGGGGAATGTTCAGGATGAGCCATTTTAGAGTGAGGAATCCTCCTTACATTTAGTTTAGCTCCTGCATCACTCCCTGAGATAGTGGAGAGCATGAAAGGGGTAAGAATTTAATTTTTAATATTTAATACCTGTGGTTTAGTCTCAGTTCTCCCAGTTGTTTTTTGCTGTGGGGGCAATAAATTCATCTGGCAGGCTGTGAAATCCAAATTAGAAGGTTTTAATGGCCTCAGCGTTGACCAAAATTGATAATTTGGGGGTTCTTTCTGTTGATTGATTTGGGTTTTAATGGATTAGTCATTACTATTCTTGTCAGTCACTTCAGCTGTCACCAGACATGGTGTGCTGAAGATCTCCGTGGCATCAGCATCAGGAATTCTGTCACTTCTAAATAAAACTAAGTGCCAGTGCTTAGATGTGGGTTTCAATTCTCCAGTGAATCCTTTCCCTTCAAAATTCATCTTATGCTGCTCGAATTCCTCTTGGAATTCTTCTTAATTTGCAACAGCAACGCAGAACAGTTGAGTGTTCGGGAGCCTTTTCCAGTCGTTTCAATGGCTTCGTTTAAAGAATATTCCACTCTTTAGCCATGTTTTTTCCCCTTGGCTTTCTCATCCTCTGTATCCTCAGCTGCCCCACCTTGCTCAGGTGATTCCTGAGGTGGATTTTGTAGCCAGGGGAGTTTTGTAGCTCGGGATGAGCTGAAGGGCACGGGAGCCACGGTGGAAACTCGGATCTGAGAGCTGCAGTGGTGCTGGGGGATGCACGAAGCAGCTGTGCTGCGAGAGCTCAGAAATGTCCCCTCGCATTTGAGAAAGACCTAAAGTGCTGCACATGAGAGCAGCAAAGCTGAAAAATGTCTTGTGATGCTGAATTCAATCAGGGAAGCGTGAGGAGATGTTTTCATTCGGCACCGCCGTGCAGCAAATGCAGCCCCGCTGTGCCTGTTTGTCCCGGGAATCCTTAAAATTCCCAACCTCTCTTCCACAGGAAAGAACTTTCAGGTCTCTAACATATTTTACTGCTTTTCTCTGGGCCAATTTCTCTATTTTCTTTGGTTTGTTTCTAAGCTTGAGAAGCTAAAATTGGACAGATACTTATTTATATGCATAACAGTAAATTCTCTTTTCCAAAATGGCATTTCCTTGTTTCCCAAGCCTTTCACGTCAGTTTAGGCTGACATTACAAACCTGTTCTTGGTTTCTTTTCCATGAATTTATGGGATTCGTTTGGAAATCGTTGTGGCATTAACTCGTGCTCGTTGGGGATGAATTTCACCTGCCTTTGTGATGCTTTGTAAGTGTTTCTGCATTGGTTTGGGTTCAGTACCTCCCAGGGTGTGCTCCCTGCACTGGGATCCGCTTTTCTGAGGGTTAAGGTTAAAAAAATTCCTGACAATTTCAAAATCTTGAAGTGTTTCTCCTCATGTTTTCGATACAGAGTTTTTGACTAAAGATTTGCTCTCTCACGGATAAGCTAACTCCATTCTCAGCAGAACTTGTAATTATACTGCCATTAAGTTATATTTAAGACGAAAAACATTCTGCAAGCAGTATATTTTAAGTCAAAATATTGTGAATGACTTCACCATATTCTCTTTTTCACCAGTAAATATGATACAGCTGAAACAATGGCTGTTTCCCCCCCTTTAAGTTGTTAAACAGATACACTCTGTGCCTGCTAAACTGTGTGTAAATTCTGGATTTCTGGCATTTCTCTTTTTTTGGGGGGAGGGAAAATCACTCAAAACACCCCATAGAAATTAATTTTGTTAAATCACTTGAGGGGAATTAGGTCCATCTGCTCAGAGAGTTCAGCCTTTCTAAATTCACTTACACGACAAAAGAAAAAGGAGTCATTGTTTGACTGAGAGATGCTCGTGCTGGGAGCTGGGGTGTGTTTTTGTAGCACTGGCTGTGAGCTTTTGGAGGAAGAGCATCGTTTGTGGAAGTGTTTTTTATTTCCATGCCGATAAAAATAGGTAATTAACACATTTTTAATGACGTGTGTAAAGTCATTTTAGTGCAGTTATGGACAGACGATGTGCAAGCTCAGAGCTGCAGACAGAATTCCAAGTGAGGAGACACAGAATTCCAAGGAAAGAGACCTGATTTCTGCTCATGTCTGTAATTATTCCTGCACACTTACTAAAACATGAATTAAAACAGATATTGATGCTCTTTGCCTAATCCAGTTCATATAAAACATAGAGTTGAACTAAAATCTGATTTGTGGGCCACAGCTGAACCCAGAGGGTTTGTTGAGACAGAATTAGGACTGAATCCCTTCAAAATGTCTTACATTGATGATTAAAAATAAGGAACCAGCTTAAAAAATTCTGTATATTATATATATAAAACTCTAGCTTTGCTCCAGCACCTTCCGGTTGATTTTCAACCTGTGCTTGAGCTCCGGTGAGAGGGCAAGGATTTGGGGAGTTAAAAGTTTTGCCGGTGAGTTTTTCCTTTTAAAATCCTGCATTTCCAGCTCCAAGGAAGTTCCCAGTGAAATCCCTGTTTGCCTGAACCATCAGTGCAGAGACAAAACCCAAAGTGCTCCGGAACCGCCCTGGTTTCGTGTCCGGATTTCAAGGCCTAATTAAGCAATGGCTGCAGGGGGTTTCAGATCCTTTGCTTGCAGCTGGATTTCCAAGGGCAGAATAACAGTAGCAGGGTGCTAAAGAACTGCTAAAGATTTATTTTTGTGGCTTTGTGCGGCCGCTCTGCTGAACTGACAGTTCCAAACTTGGCATCAAATGAAAAGATGAACTTTGGAGTTTATCCAGAGTCACCAAGGCCTTGGCTTCAGCCTCTGAACGAGGGCCTACGTGGGACCTAAAGAAACTTCATTTATCTGTGGTGAATTTTTTTTCCCCTTTATATCTTTTGTTTTCAAAGGTGTTGAGTAGGTTTCTTTCTATGTAGTTTTTTTGCATTTTTAAATCTAAAGAGTGTTTTTCCTTTTTTTTCAATATCTTGGGTTCAGCCTTTGAACAAAGGCCTTGCTAAAAGAGCCTACGTGGGACCTAAAGAAACTTCATTTATCTGTGGTGAATTTTTTTTTCCCCTTATATCTTTTGTTTTCAAAGGTGTTGAGTAGGTTTTTTTCTATGTGGTTTTATTGCTTTTTTTTTCAAAATAGCGTTTTTCCTTTTTTTTTCAATATCTTGGGTTCAGCCTTTGAACGAGGCCTTGCTAGAAGGGCCTATGTGGGACCTAAAGAAACTTCCATTTATCTGTGGTGATTTTTTTTTTCTCCTTATATCTTTTGTTTTCAAAGGTGTTGAGTAGGTTTTTTTCTGTGTAGTTTTTTTGCTTTTTTTTTCAAAATGGTGTTTTTCCTTTTTTTTTCAATATCTTGGGTTCAGCCTTTGAACAAAGGCCTTGCTAAAAGAGCCTACGTGGGACCTAAAGAAACTTCATTTATCTGTGGTGAATTTTTTTTCCCCTTTATATCTTTTGTTTTCAAAGGTGTTGAGTAGGTTTCTTTCTATGTAGTTTTTTTGCATTTTTAAATCTAAAGAGTGTTTTTCCTTTTTTTTCAATATCTTGAGTTCAGCCTTTGAACAAAGGCCTTGCTAAAAGAGCCTACGTGGGACCTAAAGAAACTTCATTTATCTGTGGTGAATTTTTTTTTCCCCTTATATCTTTTGTTTTCAAAGGTGTTGAGTAGGTTTTTTTCTATGTGGTTTTATTGCTTTTTTTTTCAAAATAGCGTTTTTCCTTTTTTTTCAATATCTTGGGTTCAGCCTTTGAACGAGGCCTTGCTAAAAGGGCCTGCGTGGGACCTAAAGAAACTTCCATTTATCTGTGGTGAATTTTTTTCCCCTTTTATATATTTTGTTTTCAAAGGTGTTGAGTAGGTTTTTTTCTGTGTAGTTTTTTTGCCTTTTTTTTTTCAAAATAGTGTTTTTCCTTTTTCTTTTCAATATCTTGGGTTCAGCATTTGAACAAAGGCCTTGCTAAAAGGGTTTACATGGGAGACCTTAGGGGACTTGAATTTATCTGTGGTGATTTTTCTTCCTTAAATCTCTAATTTTCAAAATTGTTGTATTTTTTCTATGCACAGACTTCTATACTGTTATCATTTGGGTCTTTTTATGGAAAAAAGAATCATATATGTGAAGCTTTTTTCCCTGGGAAAACACTTGCCAAGGAAATCTTTCTCGCAGTTATCCAAAGGAAAGGTCATTTTTACAGAGAGACTTCAAATCTGTATTTTCAGACAACTCACAAACACCCAGCCAACAATAGCAGGGGCATCTCTCAACTTTAACCTTGTGTTCTTTAAAATTTGTTTAACCAAAAAAAAAAAAAGAAATTGGAAGAACTTTCATCTTTTCCATGGAGTAATTCTTTGGAAAACTCGGATAACAAAGAGGGGGAGAAATAGGAATGTTCAGCTTTTTATTTTGAAATAAACAATGGATTTTTGAATTTAGATAAAAACATTCAATTAAACCCCCCGTGAAATATATAACTTGCTCCTGGTTTTTTAGCTATGTGACTTTGACTGGTGTTTATTTCTGTAGGTTAAGGCATTAAAAGCTTCAGCAGGTTTTATTCCAATTTCTATTGAAACGAAACCCAAATGTTTCTTTATGAAAACCATAAAACCAATATTTCAGTGCAGCTTTTCCTGTAAATATTTTTCCGTGAGTTATTTCTTGCTGCCTTTAGTTACAAGCATTTAAAACAAGAAACAGAGCTCAGGAATCTCCTTGAAAACAATTCTTCATTGGGGACAGGCAGCAGCTTCCAGACAGAAAAGGAAACCTGAAACACTTAATGCCTCTATTAATTAAATTTTTAGTGATTTCTCAGGCTGTTGAAAGTGTGGAGATGCACATGATGGATGTTTTGGGATACTCACTACGGGAGGCTTCCAGGTGAGGGAGAGGTGGCTGCCATTTGGCTTTGGCTGCCTTTCAAAAGGGATTTCAAGGAGATAAATGGAAAACATGACACAAAATCCACGTAGAAGATGTGCTCACACAGTAGCTGCAGGGGCTTTGCTTTTAACACCTGAAAAGCTGTTTTGTGCTTGAGCTGGTGGTAAATAAAGAGTGGATTTGGGATCCAGGGGCTGATTTATTGCTGTATATTGTGCTTTTCTGTTAACGATGATTTATGGAGCAGAGGCATGATATTTGTGGTTGGGAACAATGGACGTGGCCAAATGCTGTGGCTGTTAAAGGAGAACATCAGGATTTTAAGTTATCACTTGAATATAATCTTTCCAAAATACCTCCTGACTTTCCCTTCTCCTTTATTAAACCTGTCACGGGTGAGGTGCGAGGGACGAGGGAGGGAATCCCAGCGGGATCTGGGGATCGTGCTCCAGCCGCGGCATCTCGGGAACGTTTCCCGTTATTCCTCCCAAAGCAGAGGGTCCAGACCTGAACTCGCTTTTGGCACCAGTCCTCACATTCCGGGAACATTCTCCCGGAGCGAGGGGAATATCCAAGGAGTTTTGTTTGGATGTTGGGAATGCGCAGCGTTAATGGAGTGGGAGCTGGGGCTGGCCGGCCCCCGGAATATCGGAGCGTGGTATCCGTGTGTTCCCAAAGCTGGGATCCTTTTCCATGGCAATTCCAGAGAAGGACAGAGCCAGAGTGAGGAGCAGAGCCGATGGACAGGGCATTGCTGTAGCCAGTAAATAAAGCTCCTCATTAAAAGGGGAATATCATTGAATTAGAGAGGAAAATGGCTGTAGAGGATATTGGTTATAATAATCGTTAGGGTTATGTTCTAGAAGGGCAGATTTCTTACAAAAAAAGAGGGGTTTTTGTATAATGTTGTGGATGTTGGGACTCCTTTGGTGACGTGGAAGAGTGAAGAATAACAGGGGAAGAGTGAAGTTGTGTGAGGAGCATTTGGGTGGATGTTACATCCAAAAAACTTAATTATCATTGCCAGCACTCAGCACAAACTGGAGCAGGTTAAAAATGCATTAAAAACGTGAATACTTTAATTTTTATGTTATGTTTTAAAAGCATCATCCAAAAATTGTAAAAAATAACAAGAATAAGTGAAAATTCTCCTAAAGTCATCCCTTGGATAGAACCCGGGTTCTTTCGGGCTGCTCTCTGCAAGAATATTCCCAAAATAATATTTACTCTTTATCTAATAAATGATATAAATATAATTTAATATTTAGAATGTTCCTCTAAATTAACAAAGATCTACATCCTGCAGATTATTTTAAACCACAACAAAGCCCTGTGTGGGCACTATTTGACAGAATTCCAGAGGATTTGATTCATGGATCTTAATTCACTTTTGAGTCTAATTAGATTGAATTTAATGAAAGTCATTGGAATTATGAGTGAGAGTGCTGAGGGATTTAATGGAGTTTATCCCTATATTTATATATATATCCCTATATTTTATAGGGGGAAAAAAATATATCCCTATACGTATCCCTATATTTTATCCCTGTATTTTTATATCTATATCGTCCAATGTTTTATAAGGAAAAAATATATATCCCTATATGTATCCCTGTATTTTATCCCTATATTTTTATATCTATCCCTATATTTTATAGGGAAAAATATACATGTATCTCTACATTTTATCCCTATATATATATATATATTTATCCCTCTGTTTTTCCCTATGTCCTGCTGTGGATAGCCACCCTGAAAGTTTTACTTTTCCATGGAACAGGACAATCTGTGTGGCAAGAACAGGATTTTTTTGGAGCCCTGACTGTAATTCCAACAGATCAGAAGCACCACACGATTCTTTAGTTTGCACAGTCCATGTAAAATCAACAAAATATTCCATATATACTCACTCTTTGCGGAAGTGCAGCTGGAAAAGGAAATATCCAGGATTTTGTGGGGGTGTTTTGTATCTGTATTTTATCTTAACTCGTCTGTGGCTGCAGCTTTCCCGGTAATGTTATCTGGAGTCGGGGATTCGGGAGGCAGAGCCGAGGAGTTAAGGAATATGGAGTTGCACACTTGCAGGAAAAGCTGCTCAGGGCTTGGACAGGACACAACTTTTCTGTGTTTACCTTCATTCCAGAGGTTCCACCAAACTTTTGGGAAGGGCACCTTGTGTTTCCCTGCCTTATCTCATGTGCCTGTTACTCATTTTCTCAGCTGAATTCGTTTTTGGGGGTGAACATCAGCTCCTCACACTCTCCACGCTTTTGTTCCGTGTTGTTCCCTTTCAAACTATTGGGAATTTTGCCATTGGTTTGACAGGACCTGGATCAGACCTTGAAGTTTTCAGCTCCAGCTCCAAAACTCGTCACTGCAGGGATTTAAAAGCCGCGTGGATGCGGAGCTTGGGGACTTGGCAGTGCTGGGAATGTTGGACTCCATGGCCTTGGAGGGGCTTTTCCAACCTAAACCAATTTAGGATTTGGGGATTATTTGAGCTCCTTGGTATTTTCTACTTCACGGGCTCGGGAGTCATCGATAGCTGAATCCAGCATCTGTTGTGTGATGTGGAGGGAACGGGGCTGGGAAGGGTTTGGAGCACCAGGAGCAGCTGGGGGGGCTCAGCCTGGAGAAGAGGAGGCTCAGGGGGCACCTGAACAATTCCCTGGCAGGAGGGTGGAGCCAGGTGGGAAACGGGCTCTGCTCCCAGGGAACAGGGACGGGATGAGAGGAAACGGCTTGGAACTTGTAGGGGATGTTTAGGTTGGATATTGGGGAAAATTCCTTCCTGGAAAGGGCTGCCCAGCCCTGGCACAGCTGCCCAGGGCAGTGGTGGAATCCCCGTTCCTGCAGGGATTTAAAGCCACGTGGATGTGGCATTTGGGGTCATGGATCCATTCCCTTGGCAGTGCTGGGAATGCTTGGATTTGATGATCTTGGAGGGCTTCTCCAATCTCTGTGTGTTCATGTCAGGTCAGGGATGCATTTTCCAAGGTCCAAATCCCTGGGTCGTTCCTGTTTCACTGGAATTTTTGTCCCGCATTTGGAGCGCCACAACCCTTATTCCCATGGGATTCCAGAGGGATTTTGATGGGATCACCTTCCTGTGCTTCCCTCTGGAGCTGCCAGGACCCCGCCATCCCGCTCCTGGCCGACCTCGCGCTGCCTTACCGGTTCAACCTTTAAGCATTCCCAAATATTCCCTGAAAACCCTTTTGTCCGTCCTCTCAGGAGCCAGGGGAATGAAATCCCTGTGAAATTCCCCGTGGGCGTTGGGAGGAGGGAGAAAACGCTTCAAATTGGCAAAACGCGCTCGTCTGACAACACCAGGGCTCCCAAATTTATTATTGTTTTCCTTCAAAAGAGAAATTAAAGAGCATCTTGAACCACTTGTCCTAATTGGCCGAGCCAGTGAAATATGGATGGATGCACATTATCCATAGAAAAAGTGGAGGATTGGAAATATTTCCCCTTTGTGACAAACGGAACCATTTGTTCCTCATTTTTCCCTATCTAAACAGTGCTCCCGAGGCTGGGAGAGCCCGGGGAGGGAGAGGAGGGGATTTATTGTCACGGAAAGATCGGCTCTGCCTGGAATTTCCCCCCCCCCCCCTTTTTTTTTTTTTTGCTGTTCCTGCAAATCACCTCGAAAAAAAAAGGGGGGGAAAAAAATCCCCGAGATAAATCAAGCGAAAGATAAAGCCCTTTTATTCTTACAAGGGTTTTTAGGCATAATGCTGGAGAATACGTGGAAAAATGCTGGATAAACCTTCCTGTGGTGCTTCCCAGAGAGATTTTGTGGGGAAAAAAGTGGAGAAAACTGTGGAAACATGATACAAAGAGTTAAAAAAAATACGGATTATAGCAATTCTTCTAGACCAGGTGGTGTGAGCAGAGCGAGGAGGATAAAAAATGAAGTTTAAACAAGGATAATTTAAATTAAGCAAGGATTCCACAGACAAAGTTGATCTTTAGGCTTTAAAAACGTGGATTTTTTTTTTCCTGTGGAATTAATTCCATGAAGGCAAAAGTTTTGTGCTTTTTAAGGAAGATTTTAGAAGTGATTTTAAAACTCCTGCTGTGTGCATGTGCTGATTTGTCCTATAATATCCCCAAATATACTGAATTCAAGAGCATCTGAAAGAGGAGAAAAACTCGGGGTTTGTGGTTGTTTCCCTGGGTGCCACATTTTTGGTGTCAAACCCAGATTTTGGGTTGATTTATTTTTTATTCATTGCAGGTGCCAATTAAACAGTGCCCAAATAATCATAATAAGCAGATTAAAATTGATTTGCTTTCAGCTGAATGCAGAATTTACATTTAATGGAACTTTTTCATAAGAGCAAAGAACATTTGAGGTGCAGAGTAAGGAATATAAAATTGCCAATTTTAAAGCAGAACTATTTTTGCTCAATGCTGCAGGATTTAAACTCCATAAATTTGCAATTAGACAGTAATTAAAGTGTATCCCATTAATTATATTTTTTAATTCCATTCATGATTTTTGCTCCATGAATGATTTTTACTCCATAAATTATTTTTACTCCGTTAATGATTTTAACTCCACCTCTTGCATTTTAACAAATCTCAAGGAAAAACCTTGAGGAATTATCACAGATATTCCTCATTATTGTGAGATCCTAATATTATAATTCCAGGGGTGAAACAATTACTGAGGAATTGTCTGATTAAAGTTCCTTCCCAATGCAGTTCTTTGTAAATATGGATTTTAATGGGAATAATATAATATAATAATACTAATACTGATAATAATAATAGTAATAATAATAGTAATAGTAATAATAATAATAATAATAATAATAATAATAATAATAATAATAATACTGTCCCAAAAATTGGCCAAATTTGGGTGCACTCATGTTCACAGGATCCTGCAAAAACTGAGGGGGCAGGGGATGCTCCGGGACATAAAAACCCACCCTGGATAAAATTCCCTAAAGAGAGGAGCTGAGAGAAGAAATCAGGAATTCTGCATTTCTCGGCCACTTTTTTGGGTGTTTTCTCTGATTTTTATCAGTTTTTCTCCTGCTTTTACCAAGGAAGGAGCCAAAGGAGGTTTCTGCTTTCAGAGGAAACCCCTGATCCCTCCTGGCTTTTTCAGGATCCCATCTGAGATCCCCCACATTCCCTGCCGAGGAATGGGAACGAGCACAGAGCTCCCTTCCCGTTTTCAGAACGTGCTTTGCTTTGCAGGGAATGAGTAGGGAAAAAACTTCCAAAATCCTCCAGCTGTCAGTTACAGGAAAACTTGGGATTTTCACATTTCCTTGGTTTTGGAGTTCTCTGCTCCCAGGGCAGCTCCTCTTCTCCCAGCGCCGTTCAAATACTTGGGATTCAAAAGGATCCTGACGTATTTGTGACAGTTTTTCCCACAAAATATTTGGGATGGATTTGATTTCACTGTTGCATTTCAGACGAACAAATTCTCATTTGTTCTGGTGAAAATTAACAGGAAACTTTTAATTTAATTTGAACTTTTAATTTAATTGACACAACAAAGTGCCTTGTTTTTTGTGGTGGAAGATTTGGCATTTTACGATTTCTGTGTTTAATTTCCAAGCTGAACAATCTGATTTTTGTGCTCTTTGTACCCTTTTAATAGATGAGGTTTTCACAATTGATTTTTGATGTGCAAATTCCTTAAAGCCTCTGCAGCGAGCTCGAACCTCCTTGAGAAAAACTCGTTCGTGATCAACCCAAGTCCAAAGATATAGAAAAATATTTCATGGATTCTTGGCAGCCCTTCTCAAGTGGGAACCAAATGTGAGCAGGGATAGCCCCAGGTCAGCTCTGGGTGTCTTTTAATGAGTTTTGAGTTTAATCTCAATATCTCAACTCGAAACATTTGCTTCTTGAAAGCAGAATATTTAATTTGCTGAGCAGTTGCTGACAGCTGCATGTAAAGGGAAAAAAAAAAAAAAAGGAATTTGTTTCCAGCTAAAAAAGAAATGCTTCAAAATGTTTTTATTAAAAAAAAAAAAAATCTCCAGGACAGCTTTGGAATATCTTCATCCTCGGGTTTTACTCGCTCTGTCCCAGCCGGGATTTACAAGCTGGTGAAAAGGTTACAGTCCCAATAAAGCGACACGGAGCAGGGAATTAGGGAGTCTGTAAAACCTTGGCAGTGTTTAGTGAGGTGTGAGGTGAGGTTAAAAAAAACCAGGGAATAAGGCCAGGGAACCCCTTGGAGTTTAAGGCTCAGGTGGCCAAAGGTCAGGGTTAAAGTCCCTCGGGGTTAAGCAAACTCAGCTTTGTTGGGTCTGGGTTAAACGGGGCCGGATCCTTCCTAACGGGGAAGTGCAAGGAACGCACGGAATCGGAATTCTCTGACTTCATTGGAAAGATAAATATTGGCAAAACCTGCTCCTGTCACTGCTGGGGTGGTGCAAAACAAGTGTTTAACACTGAATTTTAATTTCCAAGATTTTCCCTCTCAAAGTTTTCTCCTCATTTTTGCCTTTAAGGAATTCTGGGAATGGGATTCATTGCCTTTCCTTTGGAATATCTGCTCAAGGCTTTTAAATCCTCTCTTATTTTATTTGCTGTGCCTTTGTCATCATCCTGTGCTGCTTCCCCAGCCTTCCACAAAATTCTTTATTTCCGTGGGGTCACTCTGGAACAAAAACCCCACCACCCTCAGTTAGGTATCTTTAGATTCATTTAAAATTCCTTGTTTTCCATGAAAAACTCAGGTGGATTCGTTACATAACGGATCTTTCATAACCTTTGAACATTCCTTGAGCTCAGCCTCTCCCAGAGGAATCCTTCCCCAAGTCCTTCCTCGGCCTCATGTCTCCGCAAACACGCGGCTCATCTGCAGCCAGCTTCCCAAATCTTGGACATTTTCTGGGAACATTCCGTATCTGGGCAGTTCCTGTTATTTACCTGGGATTGCAGGGATGGGAGCCATGGAATTACTCAACAATTAAGTCACTCATTAGGCAGATATTTCAGAATCCTGACAGTTTTCAGCACCGTTTGGGGTCGTTTTGCCGCCCTATAAATAAAGAAATAACGGCATCGGTGTGGGATAAACTCCCTGAAATATTCCTTGCTGGAAATTCCTGGTTCTTTCTAAAAACAGCCAATAACGCTGGGCAGGGATTTGAAAACAGGACTTTCACTGTCAGAAAAATCCCCTAAAATTGTTCAGCTGATGTTTTTAGCACTTAAAGTCTTAAGTGACCAACAGACACAATAACTTAATAAAGAAATTCGGGAACCATTTCCTTTTGTTACCACTGAGAGAGTGAAAACTTGGAAAAACAGAGGGAATTAGCAGCTTATTGCTCGCTTTTGTTCCTGCTGTTGAGGTCTACGAGAGATTTCGTCAAATTAAATTTGAAAACAAACTCACCCACCCTTCCTAAATATCCTAAATCAGGATTTGAACCCTGGCTTGGCTCTCCAGGGTGCCTGGCACTGCTCCCTTTGACTCCTTGGTGGCCAAAATCCACTTGTGCTCCGGCTTGGAGCGGGATGGGGGCCAGAAATGTTTAAAATGTGGGATAAGCGTGAGAAATGTTGGGCTGTAAAGCCGAGCCGCCTCTTTATTGCCACGGAATTGCACATGATTTGTACCCTCAGCATCACCCAGCCTCGAGGCTCCCTCACCCTTTGGCTTGGTCGGATTTTGTTTGCCTTGGATAAAATCCGTCCCCAGTTCCCAAGCAGTGAACAAACAGATTTAGACAGAAACCCCGCAACTGTTTGTTCTTTTCAGGCTCAAATCTCATTTCCAGCCGCAGGAAAAACACTAAAATTGATGTTTGCTTTCTTTTTTTGCCCCTCTGGTGATAAATATGATGTATTTTGAATTTTCTCGGGATATCTCAGATATTCCAGTGGAAGCTTTGGAAGGAGAACGTTGCTTTCCCTGCACAATTGGCTGCTGCTCAAGTGGTTTAAGTTTGTGCAGGAATAAAGATGGTAATTTTTAATTTAAGTATTCATCTTTGTAATTTCCATTTAGAACTCAGTGTAATTCCTCACATTTTGAATTATTTGAATTGTTTCTCGCTACAGAACTTTCCCCCCCTCTGTTTTAAGCCTTCATGACTCCGGCACACCAAAAATAAATTGGAATTCTCCCTCCTGCAGAATTATCTTAAACTAATATTTCCTGCACATGGTGTCCGTGGATTTTCTCAGCTGTTTATCAGGATAGAGATCCCATCCCCTGGATATAAATCCAGCCCCCCGTGCCCTGGGTTTATCTCCACATGGAATAAGACATTTTTACGCTGGGTTTTGTGTAACTGCAGGAATGGCAGCGCTTGGCAGTGCAGTCTCCAATGTTTAATTTTTCCTGGAGTGCTCCGTATTCCGCTGGAATTTTTATCCTGAAGATTGCCTCGGATATATCCAGGGGGGCTTCGAACTTTTCATTTTCTCCCTTAATCCCTTTTGTGGCGTTTCTGTCCCTGCTCTCATCCTCCCTCTCGGATTCCTCACGGATATTTCAGTGCGTGTGAGCACCGGGATCCGCTCTTCCCACGTGTTGTGTGTAAACATTTCCAGATTTATCCCTGTGCCATTAGTAGAATTATTAGGGATTTATCCACGTTAAGTATTTCCACGTGCACCTTTCTCCCCTTTCAGTGCTGAGACCATCGGGCTTTTTTTTTTTTTCTTTTTCCTTTTTTTTTTGCAGCATCCAAATAATTCCAAACTTCCCTTGGTAAAGAACGTCCAGAAATTCCAGAGGAGTTTTTCTGATGTCAAATTGGATTTTTATAATTTAATGCTTGCACTTCTTGATCTGAAGAAGGAATTTTTATCTGTATTAATGTTAATGAGCTCGTTCATTTATAGTTTTGCTAATTATGGAGGAATACAACAGGGTGCAAACCTCAGGTGGAATTTACTCCTAATTTACTCCTTCCCAACAGAGGGCCAGGTACAGAAGGAACAGAGGGACCCCTCTGTATCTCTCTCCTGGTCTTTTACTCATTTAATAATTCCCATAAAATTCATAAAGTAACATTTTATTGTATAATATATATGGTATATTAAATTATATATTATAATTTCTTATATAATAGGAAATAATTAATATCCTACCGTATCTAATGCTGTTATCTATTATTTCTATATGAAATAAATATTAGACTATCAGCTATATGATACAATAAATTCCAGTATGATTTTATAGATTATCTAGAATAAATATTAATGTGCTATATATGATGTTATTACGTATTTCTAACATAGAAAATAAATTATAAAATGAAATTCTATCTGATATAAACCAATGTATTATATAATAATATACTCTATGTATTATACAATAACCATTTCCCTGGGCCCCAACACTGTAGAAATGCCTTCAGGAGTGTCAGGAGCAGCAGCTGTTGTATGGAATGGGATCTGGAATGGTTTATGCCAGGCATCCATCCCAACGGAGCCTCGAGCTGTCCAGGGGGCTCTTTGTGAATGAAGCTGGGAATGGCTGGGGGCACCCACAAATCTGGGGAACCCAGCACATTTGTGCAGTGGAGGACACGGAGAGCGCTGCACGGAGCGGGGAAATGTCAGATGCTGTGAGAGGCTCCCGGGAGAGCGTTCCCATCGTAGGCGGTGGCACCGAGCTCGCCCCATTCCCCTGCTGAGCCGATTCTCCCCCTGACATTTCGGATGCGTTAACGCAACGTTCAGCAGAGCTCACGGCCCCAACACTGCTGGGCTTTGCTGCTGCTGAGCAGGAATTCCAGCAGGGAAAACGGGGAGAAGCTGCAACTGGGCTGCAGCACGAGGGGAAACTGGGGATGCGATGGTTGCGGAGGGACAAAGCCCAGCTCCGCTCCCTGGGCTCGGCTCAGGCCCCACCAGGGCAGGGCAGGGAAGCGTTGGCTCCGTGAACCCCGAGAGTCCAAACGTGGGGCTTGCAGCTGGAGCAGCAGCAGCCCTGGGCAGAGCAGGGGTTGGCTCCCCTGAACTCCGTGGGAACGTGGATTTGGGGGATCTGCACGAGCTCCAGGAGGGTGGGACAGGATTCCAGAGTCGGCTCCAGCTCCTGCTCCATCTCTCTGGACGCTCCAGCACCGGAATTAACCCCCGAGCAGTCACATCCAGGGTGAACATGGGCAGAAATTTTCATTTCCATGGGTTTGGAACATGAAATTTCTCACAATCGGAGATTCCCGAGCCTTTTAAAAGTTCCCCTGTTCACTCTTTGCCTGCTCTCTTCTGGGTGCCACCATTTAAACTTTAGGAATCTCATTTAAAATCTAATTATTAACTCTTCTTGCTCTTCTTATAACACTGCCCAACCATACTCTGGGATGTCCAGTGCTTTATGATTTATCTCCAATTTTAAGATGGATAATTCCTAAAGATTTTTAATCTGATTGCACATAAAAAGGAGAAAAAAAAATTGAATTGATCTTTTTCAGTGCTGTTTCATGACTTATCTCCTCTGTGGCTTATTTACTGTACAGTGGCTTTCTTTGTGCTTTGTGTGATCCAGTTCCTAAGTGATATATTCAGGAAAAAACTCTGAGTAGGTAAATAAAAGGATCAGAGGGAATTCTTGGTCAGCTGAAAATCTCCTTGGAGAGTCTTTTATCCCTTTCTTTCCTGTGCTTTCATCTCATTGTTATGACAAAAGCTTAAATAGCACTTATTGCCTCCTTTTCCTTAAATCCCATTTCTCCTTTCTCCTCAAAAAGTGTGAAACTTGGATTTAGCGGGGGTTGGGAAATGATTTTTGAGGGATAAAGTTTGGAGTCGTTGCGCTTGGACTGTTCCATCCCGGCAGGATCCAACCCCAGATTGCTCCGGAGGAAAATGCTGGTACCAGGAGGAGAACAGGCTGCAAAGAACACCTCGTGTTCAGGGAGAAATTGCAAATGAAGGGGAAATATTCCCAGAGTTTCCTCATGAACCGGGAATTCAGGGCGGAATTCAGCGTGAGGGGGCTCGGTGGCACCAGGGTCATTCCGGGTGTCTCTCCGCGAGCTCCTTTTGCTGAACTTTTATACTTTTAAAAGGATTTTTAAGGAAAAAAACCACCCCAGCATGTTCTGTGTTAGCTATGAAACACTGCTTTTTATGAGCACAGGCTCTATGGAATCTTTATATTAACGGGATCTTGGCATTTTGCACTCCCCAGGCAGCGTCTGGATCCATGCGAGGGCTGGAAATGCTCTCATTTGTATCAGCACCAGACTTGAGCAAGGCCAAATGTGGGTGGGTTTTGATTTTTCCCTAAATGCTGAACCCATTTGCAGCCTTTCTTCATCTCCATAAACAGCCAGACAGAGTCAGGCTCAGACTGGACGATGTGTTAAGAAAAATCTGCTCATCTAAGTCAAAATAATTCATCCCTTAATGGGCTGGGAGGAGGAATAACTTTCCCTGACACTCTTGAAACTCCTTCCCCATCCCACAAATCCCTGTCAGACAGCTCGCTGTGCTCCTTCCCTCCGCACAGCTTTTGGGATAACCTTATCAGGTTATCGCTTTTATTGCTGCCCAACTCTTGATGGATGTTTGGGCCACCAAAGCTGCCAAAAAAATGATGGTTTATATAGAATTATTCCATAGATTCAGCTCTCTTTGTCCAGCACTTCGCTCTGTACTCCTTTAGCTGGACTGTCCTAAGAATTACAAATTCTCTTCCCAGACTTGCCGTGGATTAGACAGGAGAAAGTCTGGAGTTGTGGAGGGAGAAGATTCCCAGCAGCCCAGGGAACATTCCGTGTTCGCTGCTTGGGTAATTCCGTTCTGACGCTGGGACAAAACCACATTTTTGCTTTCAAAACTGAGGGGTTGATTGTACAAATAAGGCACTTTTACCTTCTAAAAGTGGAGTTTCTCCAGCTCTGGTGAGCTTTAGTTCCACTTCCCACTCGTGTGGCCGCACACACTCAACAGGGCCTCCTTTGGGGTGGGATTTTCCCCCCTTTTCCTTTCATCGAGACATTTTGGTGGGTAGAACACGAGTGAAGCTGATCTTGCTGCACACAACTACTCCTGAACACAAATATGTGCTCCCAGCCTTTATTTTAGGTTCTATCCTCGTTTTACATTATCCCAGCTGGGTATTAAAGTGAGCTCCAGAACTGGCAATGGGTTGGGGAAAAGCAGATGTGGACTCAGAGCAAACAACAGCTTTGGGTCCAGAGCTCTCCTTGATGTCTGCTTCAAACTCACACTGCAGGAAAAAAAAACAAAATAAAATTGAGAGGGGTTCAAAAATGCCTTTTCAAACATGCAAATGACGCTGGGAAAGTTTAACATGTATGCAAATGTAATCTGGAGAGGGGAATTAAAGACCTTTGGCTGGCCTGGAGGCTCAGCTGGTAGCAAAATAGAAATTTATTGCTGATGGGAGAGCGAGGTTCAAGCACAGGCCAGGGATGGCTGGGAGCTCCACGAAGGTGAAACTTGGAGCTCTACAGCAAAGGCAGGGATTCAGAGATGGGCTGGTTCCTGTAATTCCATCCCCTGGATCTGGCTGGAGTGGAAAGTGAGCACAAAGGGTAAACAAAGGGGTGAGGAGAGCACAGAACCTTGGAGAGCCCCGGGAAGGGTAAAACTGCCCTGACAACTCACATATGGTTGGAGTTTAATCCACAGGGGAGAACAGGCACTCCACGCCTGTGCCAATTGTTTTCCACCCCCAAAGCAAAGAGATTTTAATGATTTATAGCAGAACAGGGTGGATGTGTTACCTAATGGCTTTAGAATGACTCGATGCAGTTTTCGAAGCGATGCAGGAAGTGGAGTGGATAAACAAATCCCTTCTTATTCCTCTTTGTTCCCGTTCGAAACGGAGCTTTGGTTCTCTGCTAAAATCTTAATTTCTCTGGGAATGCTTTCCCATGCAAGCAGGAAAAAAAATGAAATTTTAAAAATCTCTCCCATAAAAAGGATTTTATTTGCGGGCTCAACATGGAATGTAATTGGCAAATCCCATTTTTTTAGGGATTTGTACAATTGTTACATGTCAGGCTACTGGCTTCAACTTGAGACAAGTCCATAAAGGAGGAAATCATTTCAAGGAATCAGGAATTCATTTGCAAAATTGGGAAAGCATCATGAACTTGTAGTACATGACTTAGTCAAACAAACTGACACTCTCTTAGGATTCATTTCCATCTTATGGCTGGAAATTAGAAAAAGAACATTTGCATCATTGCAAAGGCTTGGTGTGAAAGAAGCACCGAATCCCAAGCTGTTCTCCAGGGGATGAGAAACATTTGTCCACTTAGTGCCTTGGCTAAAGGGAAGCACATGTGGAGTTCCAGAAGAAATGATGTAGCCTCAGGTGGAGAAAACTGAGATCATTCATGTCTTATCTGTGAGCCCTGCTGGGAATCAGAGGGTGCTGATTTGTGCAGCTCTGAGGTTATTAAATCTATCAAAAAGCAATATTTTAAAAATGACAGTGGCTGTGTGGAAGAACACCCACCTCCATGGAGGAAATCCATCAGCTTTCCTAATTGCTTTTCTTCAGGAAAGGGCTTGGACATCAGAGATGATTTTCTGGGGTGGGAGATGATGGATCACTTTTAATATCCAGCCCATCTGCTCCTGGTTCTGGTCACCATCAGAGCCACACTCACCTTGCCCGGTGCCAGTAATTGAAATAAAATAGATAAAACTTCTGTTCCTTTGGATTCCTTGGACATGAACTTTCCTAGGAGATAAAAGCCAGGATGAGAGCTGGAGTTGGGTGTTTTAATTCCTTTCCTACCAGTATCCTGTAGCCTTTTGTAGGAGTATTTGGAGAGGTGCAGGTGTTCTCTCATATGGTTTTCATTCTAAACCCCAGCCTTTCCATATGTTTATTTTTAGCCTAAATTCTGGGATTCATATTCCCCTTCCACATGGAAATACCCCCTGTAACATGGAGAACTCCTCATGTTCAGTAGAGCTCTGTCATTCCTGTCAGGAGATTTGGGTGGAAAAGGAAAACTAAAGACAACAGACAGCTCCAGGTTCTGGATTCCTTCCCTGTCCAGGAAATCAGGGAGCATCTTCCCAAAGGAGTGGGGCTGTTAAAGAGAACAAACCCTGAGGGACCCAGTCTGCTTTTTAACTTGGGTCAAGTTACCACTTTGCCTCATCCTTGGGAATTTTTTTCCATGAATTATGTCCAGAGCAGGTTTTTTTTGGTGCATGTTTCTGTTAGAAACTCATTAATGTAATTCAGGTAATTCTCCAGAGCACTGTTTGCTCTTTAAGTGCTCTTTAATTGACAAAGACTGGCTTAGAACTTTCTCCAGCCGCTGATTTATAGCCCAAGCTCCTCACTCTGCTTTTTCCTGCCATCCTCCTCCTGCTCTTCCTTTGAAACCACCACGAACTTCTGATCCTGATGGATGGAACTCGAGCCAGTGACATCATTCCACAATTAAAGTGGAGGAGGGAGAAGATTCATTTTCTTAGGCCTTTTCCTGAGCTGTGCAATCCTGGAACTTCTCTGTTGCTCCCTGCTTGTTTTCCCCATCCATATTTCTCCCGGTTAATGGGATCCTGCCGGGGACGGTAGGAGCAGTGTTTTGTTACTCTGGCAACAAGAGCCAAACTTTCAGATGTTATTTTGCTTTTACTAAAAAAAAAAAAAAAAAAACCCACTGTCAGTTAGGATGTAAACATCTGCAGCTTCCCCTAAATCTCTTTTATTTCCGGAGTCGAAGCAAAATGACCCTTCCAAGGGCAAAGTGAGGGATTGGAGCAGACATTTCCAGCTGTGTGGGATTTGGGGAGATCCCCGGTGATCTGCTCGGACTCTTTTTAAGTGGCATATTTACTGCCAGCCTCATTGGAGGGGATGGAGCTTCTCAGCAGCACTGAGAGGCCAAATCCTCCTTTGGATTTATTTAGGAAAAGATTGGATGCTCTTCCTGCTGCAATTGCCTTCAGCAGAATTTCAGAGGAAGTGCTGCAAATACTCCAGCTTTTCTCCTGGCAGAACTAATCCCACCAGGAATTCGAGGCCAGGGTGCCACTTCAAGCCACGTTTGTGTTTTTCAGACGAGCAGGGATTTGCCACATTCGGATAAGAAGGGAGCCATTCCTTCAGGAATGAGGGGTCCTCTCCCTCTTGCCTGGGTTGTGGCACTCCAGCAAATTTCCCAGCCAGGCAGATGCTGTGTGGGTCACCCTCAGCTATTCCCAGGAATGACCTCTCCCCGTGCTGGTCACTTGCAGGAGTCTGGGTCGCCAGGCTTTGACTCGTTCCTTGAGCTCTTGCAGCCGGCAGCTCCAGTTTAGGAAGATTTCCCTGACACTGTAGTGTTTTTCTCTGGATTATCCAGCCATTCCTTACTCAGTTGTACATTGAATAAAACCCAACAATAACATTCTGCTGAAAAAAAACCAACCCCAAACATTTAAGCCAAAGGCTTCTTTAGTATTGCTCAAAATAGTGAATTATCGTAGAGATCTGGAATTGCCCACTCCTGAGAACTCTTCCTTTGGGAAGCAGTTCCATGGATTTTGCCGTGCTTGCTGCTGGCACTGAACCATTTCTTCACAAACTTTTGCAATTGTGTGGATTTGGGGAGTCCTGAGGGACCTTAAAGTTCATCCAGTGCCACCCCTGCCATAGGACACCTTCCACTATCCCAGGTTGCTCCAAGCCCCATCCAGGGGACAATTCCAGGGATGGGGCAGCCAGAAATTCTCTGGGAATTCCATTCTAGCACCTCCCCACCCTCACAGGGAGGAATTTCTTCCCAATATCCCATCTCCCCCTGCCCGCTGGCAGTGGGAAGCCATTCCCTTTGTCCTGTCACTCCATCCCTTCTCCAAAGTTTCTCCCCATCTTTCTTGGAGCTCCTTCAGGCACTGCAAGGCCGCGGTTTGGTCACCCTGAAGCTTCTCCAAGTTGAACAATCCCAATTGTCCCAGGCTTTCCCTGCAGGAAAGGTGCCCCATCCCTCTGAAGCACAGGTTGGTTTTGGGAAGTGCCATCAGGTAACTCCAGAGCTGTCCTGAGAAGTTTCCCTCGGAGGACAATTCCCTGGGAGGAACTTGGAGCAGGAGATGAGTCAGAGGAACCATCCCGATTTCCTTTCTTCCCAATATCCCCTTGGATGTGATACAGGGAGTTGAGATGAGGTAACTCCTGTTTCCATAGCCACTCATTTCTCCTGAAATTCCATCTGCACTCGAGCTGCCAATTAACTCTAATTAACCTTCGCACGTGTGCTGGTTTCAAGTGGATTTTCAGTGGGAATGTTTGGATTTGATGCATTTGACGTCCCTGTTCAGGGCCTGAGCCCCTCCCCGCTGGAAATCAAAGCAAGGCCGTGCTTTGCCATCGCTCCTCTCACTCCACCCGCCCAGGGCAGACAGGAGAAGGGACATCCTGGGGACGTTTGGGTGACACAGTGGCTGCAGGTTGTGTTCCTGCATTTCTCCAGGACGGGAAGGGAATATCGGATCGCCGGGAAAAGCAGCTGGGATGGTTTATTCTTCTTATCCAATTAAATAATGCCCCTGCTAAAAACACACTCTGGAATTCTCCTTTTGGTCTCTCCCCACTCCGTGGAGCTGAGGTCAGTTTCCCTTCCCATGCCTGTAATTTTGGGGAATATCCAGGAGGTGCTCCCTGTTCTATGGCCCTGCAGGGGGTTCCCTAATGAAGCTTTGACAGATTTAAGGTCACTTTTTGCACGGTTCCACTCAGCACTCCCAGAAATGCACAGCAGGGACAGTTCCTCTGCTCTGAGCTGCTTTTAGGAGAGCCTTTGATTTATGCTGAATTTCTTTTCACATTTCACGTCAGAAAGAAATAACAAATTTAGGTACAAGTTGTTTTTGGGGGAGGGAAGGTCTCCAAGTGAAGCTTTGGGAAGCAGCTCATTAAATTCCCGGTGAAACCCTCGCTTTAAGAGCAGTGGATGATTTTTATTTTGTTTTCAGTTACCTTAACCCAACACACTTTTATTTTCAGAGCAATTAATTAATGGCAATTAAGTCATTAATGGGAATAAAGCACCTGCGAGCTCTGGCAGTGGGATTTTCTGCAAAGCCCTTATCCCACAACACTGCATTTCCTTTGTATGGGAATCTTTCAGGATTCAAGCCACTAAACGAATGTTTTGTTGGCACTAAATGCAGGAGATGGTTTTAGTTTAAGGCTCCAAAAGTTTCAGACTGAAAAGAATCAGGGACAGGGAGTTATCTTTTTGAAGAGGACTCTTATCAGCAGAGCTTCTTATCATTTGAAGGAGCTGTGTTTGTCATTTGAATGCGTTTGGCCATCACTGTCCCCGGATTTTCAGCTTCCAGAAACATCCACTCGTTCTGTGATTCCAAACCTCACTTTGGTTTAAAGAAACATTCCTGCATTCCTGCTGCAGAAATGGGAAAAAAACATGGAAAAAAAAGGCACCAAAATCCCGATGTTCTTGGTTTTGAGCTTTTTATAGGCAGGCAAACACATGTGCTTGCCCAGATTAATAAAAGAGCTCAAAACAGTAGCAACAGTGGTTTAGAAGGCTCAAAGATGGGGTTTGGAAAGTTCAAAATGGGGTTTAGAAGGTTCAAAATGGGGTTTAGAAGGTTCAAAATGTTTTAGAAGGTTCAAATATGGGGTTTAGAAGGTTCAAAAATGGGGTTTAGAAGGTTTGAAATGTGTTTAAAAGGTTCAAAATGTGGTTTAGAGTGTTCAAAAATGGGGTTTATAGGGTTCAAAAATGGGGTTTATAGGGTTCAAAAATGGGGTTTATAGGGTTCAAAAATGGGGTTTAGAAGGTTCAAAAATGGGGTTTATAGGGTTCAAAGATGGGGTTTATAGGGTTCAAAGATGGGGTTTAGAAGGTTCAAGCTGCCAAGGCCCAGCCTGAGGAATGGGTGTTCTGAACAAACTTCACTATCCCCAAATCTTTACCTGTTTTTGGAATTTAAAGTCTTAAGTGATGGACTTTCCAAAGAATAAATCTCAGGGACAAATAAATAAGCAGAGGATGTGATGGGAATCGAACCATGGTTGAATAATTTTGAAAGAAATTAAAAGAAAACTTCCTATATTTTATTATTTTTTTAAAAGTTCCCTTTTGTGCCCTGGCAGTTGAATGTTAAATGGGAATTATTTGTTATGGGATAAAATGGACATGGAAAGAAAGGGAGCAGAGAAAGTAGCTGGTTTTCATCATTAATATTCATTCTATTATGTTTGGTGTGGGAAATACCTCACTGAAGAAAGGTCAAAATGTAGAAATTTGGGAGATCAATTGTTTTCATGTCCCAAATCATCAAGATTTGAAGAGAGAATGATAGAGGGGGAAAAGGGGGAGAGGAGAGAGAAAACCCCAAAGAGAAAGGCAGAGATTCAGGTCAGTGGGATGACGCAGGGGGAGAATCCCAGAATCCCAGAATGGTTGGGTTGGAAGGGATTTTAGGGTCATCCCATCCCACCCCATGTCATGGATGGGGACACCTTCACTCTCCCAGGTGCTCCAACCCAAAGCATTCCAGGATTCTGTGCTTGTGGGGTTGTTCAGTCACTCACAGCCCTGCTGAATTTTACAGTTGAGAAATAAATGAGAAAAAAAAATCATTTCCAACCTGCAGGTGATCAGTGGGACAGGCCATGGTCCTGACAGCATCGGGTGGTTCCAAAACTAATACCGTGGGATGAGAGAATTCTGCTTATTCCTGTAAAACCTGACTGGGACATCCTTGAGCAGCTCGGTGCTGATGCTGTCTCAGAACACCCAAGATCCCAATAAAATCCCGACAACACCCCGGAGGTCATTTCTGGAGGTCACCTCCTCTTCCTGCCACGCTCCCCGGGGAAATTTGGGTCCAGCCCCTCGTCCATGGCCACCCACCCGCAGATCAGCTGAGAAATCATTCTTTGTTCAGCAGAACCTTTGTTAACAATGTTATTTTTGCTCTTTGTTCTCTTCCCGTGGTTTGAAAGATTCCTTTTGTTCGTTGTGTTGGATGTTTAAAAATCCCTCATTCGTGGCTCATCAAAATTAAACCTGAATATGGAGCTGGGTTTGAGAAATGCAAGGGGGGTTTGTCATTAATTACATACATTGATTTTATTCTGATTTTTGGTTCAAGAAGGGAATTAAAATGAGTTTATCCCAAGGCCATTTTTAAGTGCTTTGAGATGGATCAGCTGTTGTGGGGTTTGAAGCCTGGGAGGGACTTGGTGTCTTCTCCAGCCAAATGCAGATGGGATAAACATAAGCATTAATTAGGAATTCCTAAATCTACACCTTCCTGTTGATAGGAATGTAAACATTGCTGTAAGGAATGCCTTGGCTGTGGGAAGGAATATCTTGGATTTGGGTGTTCATGCAGAAAAACCTTGCTCAGTGATTCCTGGTGTGCTGCTGATATTATCACAGTGCTCTGTCACTCTGTCCCAGTTAATTTATCGTAATTAACATAATTATCGATCCCACAAGGCCAAACATGCTGAGCACCCAGTACAGGAATCCATATGTGCTCCATGTCCTGGGGGAAACCCTCATGGCTGGGAGCAGCCGGGACTGAGGGACAGCTTCTCTTGTGGTTCCTTTAGTGGGTTTTGGTGTTGGATCTGGATTTGTTTGGATGGGTCATGGGATATTCCTGGTTCTGTTTGGATGGTTCATGGGATATTCCTGGTTCTGTTTGGATGGTTCAAGGGGTGTTCCTGGTTCTGTTTGGATGGATCATGGGATATTCCTGGTTCTGTTTGGTTGGATGGGTCATGGGGATATTCCTGGTTCTAGTTTGGATGGTTAATGGGGTATTCCTGGTTCTGTTTGGATGGTTAATGGGGTATTCCTGGTTCTGTTTGGGTGGTTAATGGGGTATTCCTGGTTCTACTTTGGATGGTTCATGGGGTTTTCCTGGTTCTGTTTGGATGGTTCAAGGGGCCTTTCTGGTCTGGGAGAAATGGGATCCCTCCTCTTAGGAGGATGGGATGAGGGAGCTGGGAAGCCTCAGGAAGGGACGGATGAGAGGGGATCTCATCTGTGTCCCTCTGCAGGGAGGAGCAGAGCATGGACCAGGCTCTGCTCTGAGGGCCCAGCAATGGGATAAGAGGGAATGGTCAGGAACTGAGCATGGGAAGTTCCACTTGAACATGAGGAAGAACTTTTCCCTTGTGTGAACAGCTTGTCCAGAGAGGGTGTGGAGCCTCCCTCAGGAGACATCCCAGCCCCACCTGGACACAACCCCGCGCTCCGGGCCGGCCCTGCTGGGCGTGGAGCTGGGCCCAGCTGCCCCTCCGTGCTCCTTCCAGCTGCCCCTTGCTGGCACTCCCTGCTTCTCAGCCTCTCTCTCCCTGCCCTCCCCACAGGTTCTGCAGGGGGCTCAGCTCATCGCCGTGGCCTCGGCCGAGCCCGCGTCCGGCGGCGTGGACGGGTCCCCGCTCCAGGGCAGCGACATCCAGGTGCAGTACGTGCAGCTGACGCCCGTGACAGAGCACCCTGCCAGCAGCCAAGTACGGAGTGAGCCCTTCCTTCTCCACTGCTCTCCATTTCCCCACTGAATGTGCTTAACCATCTGTCTGACGTGTTTTGGATCTACCCACAGATACAGGGAGCTCCTGATCCTCTTTCCAAACCATAAAACCCCGTCATTTATAAAAAGAAACATCATTTTTTGTAAAGGTAGAAATGGTCCTTGACTGCTCCTGCTTTTCTGTCTTCTGCCCAGTGCCTCTGGAGAAGTTATTTTGGTCACTGTTGTGTCCTTGAGGGCTGAGAGCCATCGCAAAGGACAGCACCAAAAACGTGTCTGCAGTCAGCCAAAAAGGATTTTCATACTGAGGTTTCCCTCAGAAAAGTTATTCCTGTTCTGACAGCAGTTTTCCAGTTGTTTTGATCAACAGAAATTCCTGCAGCAGTTGGAAGTGAACACTTGATCCTCTCCGTTACGGAGGAGGAATTATTGGGGGATTTTTTGGTCTTTTTTAATCAGTTTGAACAGTTGTGAATCTGAGGCTAGAAAAAGCCTGTCATCAGCTTGAAGCTTTGGTGACAGCACCACAAAGTTGATTTAAAACAGTTGGAACAAGTTTTTCTGAATTTGGTCACACGTGGTTTTGAAAATCCCACTCCGTGGGCTTCTTCCCTGGGGAAGCCAAGTGCTTGTGGAATTTTTTTTTTGCCTCAGCACCACCCTTGTCAATATTTTATTTTTTTATCGCTTGTAAGAGTGCTCTGGGCACGGAGGGTGTTCTGCAGGGATTGTGCCTCGTTTTTTTATGGATTCTCCATCACTGCTGCTCCCGTGGATTTATTAAATCCAGGAATAACGGGATACCCAGAGCTGGGAAGGACCCACAAGGATCATTGCCCCACGTAAGCGAAGCAGGCAGTGAGGGGTGTTCCTCACGCTGCTGTCCCCACTCCAGGCCTGTGGAATTCCCACATTTCCCTCCCACGGGGTTTCTCCTCGTGCCTGTGCTCCCTCCTCACCCAGCACCTCCTCAGGAAGGAATTATGGAGCAAAGTTCCCAAGAGCAGCAGCCACCCCAGGAGTTCCTCCCTCTCCAGGGACACTTTGCACCCTGTTAGGTTTTAATGCTGTGGTTAACCACAGAGGTTTGCAGGGAAGGAATGTGACAGGAAAAGGGGATGAAAGGAAAAACAGACAAGCCCCAAAACAAGTTGGCCATAAATATTTCCTTACTTTGCACCGAGTGAAAACCGAGGATCTGGAAAGGAGTTGGAGAAACCAGCTTGGTGTTTGCATTGCTCTGAGTTTATCCATAGTTCAGGAGCTTTTTTTGTGGATAAAAAGATGGAATTGTCCTGTGGAGAAGGGAAAAGTCTTATCTGAGAGAAGGGAAAACCCTCCAAGTGAGGCTGCCCTGACACTTCCACCTGGTTCTTTGTCACGGTGCTGAGATGTTCCCAAGGATTTTGTAGCTCTTTATCAATCAAAGCTCATTCAAATGGAATTTATTTTCCTCCTGGCTTGGATTCTGTGCCAATTCCCTGTTTGAAACAGCACAAATGTGGATTTATTTCATGTCTCACAACAAGGTACCAGTTTTCTGCCCTTTTTTCCCTGAAATTAATCCCTGCTCTGAGTTCAGCTGGATCAGAGCAAAATCCACCTCAACTCTGTATTTTTGGTGCATTCATAAATGATTTTTGCTTGGCTTCTTTTCATGTTTTGACAGCAATTTGCAAAGTCTAGAAATACAGAATATTTGGATTAAAATTCTGTGCTCCAATGCAATGCTGGTGGTAAATTTTGTTAGATTTGGAAAAAATCCCCACCATCATTCTGAATAGAAATTCTTGTAATCCTTTCAGGTCTGAGTGTTGGGTCAATATTTGGTGTTGCTGTTGTGCTGATACTTGATAATTCTGTTTACTCAATACACTTTTCCTCTAAATGGGAAAGAAAACTTGGAGGATTATTTAAAAACTTTTGTGCTATCAAATTTAGCAATCTCATAGATTTTTTCCTGCACCTTGGCATGAATTCATTGAACTTTTAAGCGAACACAAAATACCCTTCAAATTAAACAGGCAAAAAAAAAAAATTCCTGGAGCCAAATGCAATTACTGGCAACAAGGCAGAGAGAAATAAATGAACTTAGGAGCAACACTTGATGGTTTTGAACCTCTGGGGTTTTAATTTGAATCATGAATAAGCTGGGACTGTGTAGGAAAACCTAAAAGCTGGGAAATCTGGTGGATTTTCCACCCTTGGGGATCTTCTGGCAGGTTCAAGGCTGGGAGCACAAAGCAGGGCCTCAAATGAGGCTTTTTTATCACAGGAATCCTGTCAGAGAGAGAATTCTATGTCCAGGGTGTTGCACAGAGCATCCATTCCAGGTGTTTATGAGGGAAAACCCAGCAAGGGCAGATCTCTGGAATCAGGGGGAGTTTAGAGGGGAAGAAATCCTGAAATCCTGAAATCCTTAGCTGGGAGTTTTCTCCCTGCTGTGATCCCGGCTGCTGGCAGGGGAGGTTTCCTGGGTGTGAGGGGCTCTCTCCAAGCCAGTGCAGCTGCTCTGGATGCTGCTCCTCTCACAGCTCTGGAGGTGTTGTTCCTGCCTCCCAGGAATTCAGGACTTTGCCCTGGGATTATCCCTCCCCAGCATCGTTCCTGGTAGGCAGCGAGTTCCTTTGTAAAGAGATTTCCTTGGAAGGTTTGGATCAGTTGTGCTCACTTGTAATTCCTTCTGGTTTTCCTTGGAAAGCGAGGAGAGTCAGGAGGAATTTTCCCTGAGGAAAAGCCGACTGTAGTTGGGCTGTTCTCACTTCACCCAGAATAGGGAAAGGCTGCAGTGGGGAAAATCAGCATTTTTAGACCCTATCCTGCTCCAGCTGGGACATTCCAAGGATAAGGCCAACAGGTGATTTCCCTCCTCTGACCCCCAACAGCTCTGGCACTCCAGAACTCCCTCCTGTCCTTTCCATGATCATCCTTGGTGGCCTTTCCTTGCAGATCCCTGCCCTGTTCCCAAAGTCACTCCGTTGGGATGAGCCTTCCACAGCTTCAGCACATTTGGTGCCAGAGCCCGGCTTTATTTCCTTTATTTGGAGCTGGTTCTTTTCTTGGGGAGAGAGAGGGAATAATTGCCTTGGTGCCACTCGGGATTTTGTAGATCTTTATCATAATTGCATTATTTCAGCCTCCTCGTTAGGCTTCCTGGGGACTCTGGATGTTATTTTTGGTGCCTCTGTGTGTTCCCATTCCCACTGTCACAGAGCCCACATCCATGTGGATTTTGCTCTGGAATTTTTTCCGCTGGTATACACAAGAACTTTGTATAATAGGTTCACATTCTCTTGGTAACACCAATAAAAAGCACTTTTTTGGGTTGATTTCCTGCTGTCCTGTTCCCCTTTGCAGGGCACTGATTCCCTTCAATCAGCAATCCAGCCAGAAATGCAGATAGAACACGGAGCAATCCAAATCCAGTAAGAGGATTGAGGAATGTTGGGGAGCTGGCAGTGAACTCCAGCCAGAAATGGAGTGCCAGGGGCTGGAAATTCCTCCCGAACTCGTGGCCACACCTCAGAACCTCCAGCCACACCCTTGGCCTCCCGGAATAATTCCAACCTCAACCAGAGCTGCATCACGACACCAATGGAAGTCCTGGCCTTCAGAAGAACCCCGTGGGCTGCACTTAGAGCCCCTGAGAGAGGACAGAACAAACCTTTCCGAGGGAGAGGAAGAACTCTCCTGCATCCAACCTGTGGGACTCAGTCCCTGCCCATCCCGTTGGCTCCTCCTGGGAAGGCGCCGCTGGAATGTCCGTGGGTGCTGGGGCTGCTGCTGCCCTGCAGCACCTGCCTGGCCACAGAGAGGAAGTTCCAGAGCTCAAATATTTTTCACTGTTGGAACAACCCTTTTTTTTTTTTTTTTTTTAATTTGCTATGGTGTTTAAAAAAAAAAAAAAAAAAAAAGGAAGGAAAATATTTCAAAAAAAGGAAAAATCCCTTGACAGCAAGTCTTGGCCTTTTGCTGGTGTTTTCTGTTCCGTGTCATGAAAACTGTATTTGCAGAAGACTAACAATTCTGTTTGTACTGTTGCTTAACTACTTTTCTAGGGGGAAGATGCTTTAAAAATGCTGTAATTACGCATTTCTAATGAAAAATAAATGTGTATTTATGAATAGTGCAGCTCTAAGTTGCTCTGCCTTGGGAATGAGTCCAGCTTGGCTGGGCAGGAATGTTGTCCTGGAGGAGCTGGGGATGGATCCACATCAAGCCTCTAAGGAAGAGCCCATCTCAGACCATTTTATTATTTAAATTCCCAGCCTCAGACCATTTTATGATCTAAATTCCCAATCCCATTTTGTTATCTACGTTCCCAGTGCAAGAAAAACGGGATAGTTGAGTTTTTGAGTCTGCGAAATTTAATGAATTTATGAAATAATTTTGTTTAATGTGAACAACTCTGAGCTCTCTCCTTTTCAGTTCCTCCTGCCTCCTTTGTCCAGCAGTTCCTCAGCGTGGGATTCATCCATCTGAACCCAAGATCCAAGAGCCAGGTGAAATCCTCTCTCCTCTGGAAGTTGTGGGAAATTGAATACGAGTTTTGACAAAGCACCATTGTCCTATTTGCTAACCACGAGTGGAAAGGAAACCTGTTTGCTGTAATGATTTATAATTATTTTAATGATGCATGTTTGGGAAAATAGGGTTTGGAAAATAGGGTTTGGAAAACAGAGTTTGGAAAATAGGGTTTGGAAAATAAGAGAGGGAGGTGCTGCTTTGTATTTGATTTTCAGCTGATTTCCCATCTGATCATTCCCAATATGTGGCTCAGAATGCATGTAAGGAATTGATAAATGAGGTGTAGCCACAAATCCCACGTGGCTGAATCCAGGAGAACTTGAATTTTTATTTTTTTATTACCAAAGGAAGGGTTAAGTGCCCGCAGCTTCTGGGAATGCTGTCCCTGGTAAGTGTTACACTTTCCATAAATTCCTCCTTCTCTTTGGGATATTTCTTGACACAGAAGCACAATGCAAACCACCACAGCTTATGGAGCTCGGGGTTTGCAGCAGGCCAAGAATTTGGCTGTTTTCAGCTCCTTTTTGAGTGCTGTTTCTCAGACTGGGGCATCTTTGAAGAGCTTGACACCCAAAGAGAGGCCTAAAAATAAAGCAAGGCCTGGACATTTTAATAATCATGGAATTATGGAATGGTTTGGGTTGGGAGGGACCTTAAGGAACATCCAAATCCACCCCTGCCGTGGGCAGGGACCCCTTCCACCATCCCGGGTTATTCCAGCCTGGCTTTGGACACTTCCAGGGATCAATTCCTTCCCAAAATCCCATCTCTCCCTGCCCTCAGTGGGAATCCATTCCCTGTGTCCTGTCAGGCTGAGCTGGGAATTCCCTTCTGTTCCTCTGCTTTGTGGTGAACTCAGGATTTTGTTCTCTTTGCGTTTTCCAGCCGAGGTTCAGGAGGAGGTTGAGCTCAGGAGACTCCAGCGCTGAGCCAGGTGAGTATTCCCTGTCCCTGTTCCCTCTCTGTGGGTTCCATCTCCTGGTCCAGGCAGGAAATGTCTCCAGGAATGCTGGATGTGTTTTCCGGGCATCCCAGGCTGTGCCACCTACAAATAAATCATTCCCAAAAATGAGTAATTCAGGGATGAATTCCCTCCTGGGAATTCTGTGCAGTGGGAAGGCACCTTCACCCCGAGGCTGTGCCAAAACCACATCCACAAAACAGGAAGAAATCCACAAAACAGGGAGAAATCCACAAAACAGGGAGAAATCCTGAAAGTATTACAAGATAAGGAAGCAGGAGCTCCTGGGGGTCCTGAGGGTTGGGAAGGTTGGTGTTGCTTCCCCATGGATGTGGTTCCATCCTTGAAGACAATTTTCAGTAAATCAACTGGAAACACTCAAATTTCATCTCCTGAAGCTCCCAGCCTCTGCCTTTTTTACTAATAATGTTCTTTTTCCCCTCAGCAAGCCTTCCAACATCCTCATTGTCCACTGTTCTTTTCCTCCTCACGCTGCTTCTGTCCAAGAGAGATCGAGACCAGGAGTGTTCAGAGGACATTTCCTGCAGGGTTAGACTTGGATCAGCTGCTCATTTTATTGGAATTCATCTCGTGCCCTGCAGATTCCAGTTTTCCTGGGATGATTTAGGTGAGGGCAATATTTTGGTGTGCAAGTTTTGGAGGGAAAGAGCCTCTGGTTGCCCTGCTTGGCCCTGTTGGTTATTTTTCACATTCAGTTCACTAGAACCAGGACCATTTATCCTGATTTTGGATTAAAAATCTCTTAGCAGACCGTTATTAAGACTCTTCAGATCATTTAATCTTGAATCCCACCTGAAAAGAAGAATCCTTTAGGGTTTCCATGCTCCTGATTAAAATATTCTGGTTTGGTGGATTGTACAGCAAGAAATTGGCATGAAAAAAGTGAGGGATGTCGGGAATTTCTTTCCTGGTTTTCTTTTTTTTTCCATCTTTCCTTGGTAGTTTTATGTATTCTGTCTTGCAAAACAAATCTATAAAACCATCACCCTTCTGTGACCCAGATTACTGGAATGGCCTCGTTAGATGCCTTTTCAGGCATTTCAGCACTGACACTTTGCCTGTAAAGCAAAGAATTCCATCCAAAAAGCTGCTCTGGTGCTTGTCTCCATCGTGGAGCTCCTGCTGTGTGGAGATCCTCTGGTGGCCCTGGATTTTATTATCCAATTCTATGGCTATGGAGTTTCATGTTAGAAAAACACCGGGAGAAAACCAATCCCTACAAAAAAAACCCCGACCTCGAATCGCTGCAGGATCTCCAACTCCTGTTAGCAATCAGTTTTCCTGCTGAATTCCCAATTATCCCAGCACTGCAAATTTCGAGCTGTAACTGTAATTCAGCACAAACTGTTTCCCATTATCAGGGATAAGAATGTTCCTTTCATTCCGGGTGATCCCAAAGCTCTGCTGGGAGCTCCGCTGGTTCAGATGAGCCCTGGGCAGTCAGAGCTCATTTCCTGGGATGGAGCTGGGAATAAGGGAATCATTGAGCTGGGGAAACTGAGATCCCTGTTCCGTGTGCTGCTGCAGGCACACAGAGCCAGGGCTGCTGCCTGACACTCCTGAAGGTGGGTTTGTATCCCAAAAATTGGGAATATCGGCAGGAGGAGCCCTGTAGGGCCCACGTGCCAAGGTAGGGCTCAGCTCTCCTCTTTCTCAAGGTGATTTTTGATCAAATCTTGTTTTTGTCATGGTAAATTGGATGGAAATGGATAAAAATCTGGTTTTCCCCATTTATGTCTCATACAAAGTTTGATTCGACAGCAAATGTTTCCTTTGTTTAACTTTTTTTGGTCTTTTTTAAAACTGAATTCTACTTTTCAAAGTTTCCTCCTCTTCCTTTTCTATTCAGTTTTTCTTTTCTGCAAAGGAAAAAATGTGTTTTAGTGATATTTAATAAAATTTCATATTTTGGGCAGAAAATATATCTTCTCTCTTTTATGTATTTTACATTTTTTTATTCATCATACAGATTTTTTAATTAACCAAAAGGCTGGGAAAGTTCTGTAGATCTGGTCCCTCAGGTTAATCTGAGTTTTGGATGTTTAATTAAACTTCCCAGTTCCATCCCTCCATCTCTGTGTGATGAGATTATCTTTTATGTAATTATTAGAATTTATATAATTCATATAATTTCCCAGTCAATGGATTAGTCCAGGTTTTTCCTACGAGTTCAAATGATGGAGAAACACAACAAAAACCAGGATGGAAACCTGAGTTCAGGCTGAGCTTGTGCTCATTGTCCCTCGGTGTCCTGGACTTGGGTGGGATTTCAGAACACAACCATGAAAATGAGAAATCTCCCAGCGTCCCCCATGGATTTCTTAGGGAACCTTAGGGATTTCTGTTTTCCAGGTGCCCTGCAGGATCTGAGGGCTGGGCAGGGACATGAACCCGTGCTGCTTTGGTGGTGCTGGCACAGGGAGCGCAGCTCTGCCGCCCGGAGAGGGAAATGATCCCGGCTGGGAACGGGGGCTCCGGCTCCCATTTCCCATTGGCTGCCTGGGAACAGCAGCGGAAAACTGGGAGCTGCCCAGCACTGCTGGAGTGGCTGAAAGGTAAAGGTTTGAAGATTAAAATATATAAATATGTATCTATGTGTCTATATATCTATATATCTATATATATCTATATATCTATATATAGCTATATCTCTATATATCTATATATATATCTATATCTCTATATCTCTATATATATCTATATAT
>VXAD01009461.1:82953-225395 GCA_013399195.1 Dicrurus megarhynchus
ATATTGTTTATATTTCTATCTATATTTGTACTTATATTTATGCTTATATTTTTAATTTTCTATTTTTATTTTTAGATATATATTTATATTTATATATTATTTATATTTTATTCTTATTTATATTTTTATATATTTATGTTTATGTTTATGTTTTATTTGTATTTATATTCATATGTATGTTTATATTGATATTCATATTCCTAATATTGATGTTCATATTTATGTTTATATTTATACCTATTTATATTTGTATTTGTATTTATATTTATATTTATATTTAATTTGTATTTATATTTATATTTATATGCATGTTCTTAATACATATTTATATTTAATTCTATGTATGTTTTTATATATATTTATATATTTACAAACCCCTTGCTCTGCTGCATTCTGAATTCCATTCACCAGGAAAAACTCAAGCAATTTTAGCCCTAAATGTCCTGCACAGGGAAGATGCTTTTTGCTGGGCTGACGGAACAATTCCCAGATCCCAGAGCTGGAATTGCAGCGTTTGCTGTTCCTTGGGAACTCTGTCAGTCCATAACCACATCCCCCTGCTGCTCCCGCGTGGCACCGACACCAAAGCTCCCTCTGGCAGCTCCCAGCTGCTGGCACCGGGAATTCTGCGGGATCCCCGTTAGGGCCGAAGGGCAGGTTTAGGGTTTGGTGCCTTTCCTGCGCACAATTCCTCAGTATCAGGGCAGCCCTTCCCTGCTCGTCCCGCCTGGGGTGGCTTCCATCAGCCCCGACCCATGGGATTTGTCCAGCTCCGCTCCCTGTCCCATCCCATCCTCCTTGCACAATTCCTGGGATTTTACAGCCGTCTCCTTACCCAATCCTCCCTCCACTCTCTCAATCCCCCTGCTCTCCTCAGCAAAAGCAGCGGAGAAATCGACAGAAATAAAAATCCAAACGTTGGGAAAAGAGGAGGCGGGAGGAATCCAGGGAAAACCGAGGCAAAACAAACGAGGAACAGTTTGTTGGTTTGGTTGGATCCCTCCCTCCTTTTCCAAGCTCAGGTTGCCTTTCCCTCCTCTCTGCAGCCCGGGGAGGGGGTTCCTGGGAAGTTCCTCATTTTCTGGCATAAATTAGTGCCCAAATCTCCTCATTTATCCGAGGAGCGGCAGCGCTGGAGGTAGGCAGGGGCGAGGCGGAGGGGAGAGGCTTGGGGGGGATTTTCCATCTTTTTTTTTTTCCTTTCCCATTTTGTTTATCCCTTGCTGGGTTTTGAAGGAGTCTGTAAACATCTGGGGGGATTACATCTGGTTTGGGTTCTGCCTGGAATTCCTGGGAGTTTCGTTCAGTTGAGCATTAGTTAACGAAACCAGCAGCTTCTCTGGCAGGTTCTGCCTCTGGATTTTCCAAAAATAAACCGTGCATCCCCACACTTCCCCCTCTGACACTTCCCTGAGTTTTCATGGAAGCTTTCTGGTGTGGCAAAGGGCTCAGTGAACCTTGGGGTTCAGGGGCGAGAATGATTCCCTTTTGTTTTCCCTATTGTGAAAGGGGGAAGGTCTTCATTTTTCTGCCAGAAAATCAACTTTGTCGGAATATTCCCTTAAAAAACTTGGAATGCCTTTGCATGGATTGACAGTTTTCCATGCTGATGCCTTTCTTTGAGCAAATGCAGCACTGATAAAAACTCATTGATAGGAAGGGGTCGAATGTTTCGAGGTGGGGTTTTTGTGTGTGGTTTTGGTTTTGTTTTGGGAGTTACCTGGGTCATTCCCTGCTCCAATCCCGCTGGAATCCCAGCTCTGTGCTGCACAAGTGTCCTTGGGTTTGAGGTCCCTCAGGCTCTTGGCTCCAAGTCCAGATCTTTGCAGCTTTAATCCATGTGCAGATCTGTGAAGTGGAGGAGAAATTGAAAAGCTCATGATTGGAGTTTTGCTGTTGGAAAGAAAAACTGGGGAAAAGCTCTTTAGTTTGGGCAAGGAGGGAATTGCAGGAACTTCCAGCCAGGAATTCCAGGTGGGAATTGAGGCAGAGGGATTGGGAGTGTGTGTGGAGGAGGAGGAGTGATGCCCAAGCAGCTCTGGAGTGGTGGATTCCTCATCTTTAGGTCCCTTCTGGCACTGCCAAGTGTCACCAAAGGCAGCCCCACAGTGCCATGAGGTGCCCTGGGACGGGAATGGGAGTGGGAATGGGAATGGGAGTGGGAGTGGGAATGGTGTGTGGCAGCCCGGGATGGGAGTGCAGGGCTGATCCCAAGGGATGCCCCTGGCTGCCAGCGATGGATCCGCACAGTCCACGGTCACTGGATCCATTCCCGGGCTCGATCACAGAACGTTCCCTCTGTTCCCTCCCAGAAAACACCACTCAAAAATGTGGGAAGTACCCTAAATTTAGAGAATCAGGATTCATTCAGGTTGGAAAAGACCTTTAGGAGCATCAAGTCCAACCATCCCCCAGCACTGCCAAGGCCACCACTGACCGGTGTCCCCAGTGCCTGTGCCAGGGCTGGACAACCCTTCTGGGGAAGAAATCTTCCTTGATACTGAGGAATTGTCTTGCTCACATGAAGTTCTCAAAGTAGGAGGGTTGAGTTGGGCTAAAAGTGCTTTTTACTGGGTTCTGACCAGAGAAACGATGGGTTCTTGTCCCCCTTGTTTGTGGGGGACAGCAAATCTCTGGCTGGGAACCCAGGGGCTGATCAACATCGTAAGAGAAAGAACTGGAGCTAAAAGCAATTTTTAAAAGCCTTGAAACCCTTAATCCTTTGGGGTTGGTTTCTGAAGGTTTAAAATTAAAAATTTTATAATGAAAAAGAGCTTTCTTGCAGCACAGAACATCCAAGAAAACCCTGATTTTTCTCTTAAAATGCCACCTTCCCTCTTCCTTTTGCACCCGAGATTTCGCTGGGTGCTGACCAGACAGACCCTTCCAGCAAAAGGAGGGTTAACTCCTGGAGAAAGGGGGTGGAGAGGGAATCCCAGCTTGGAACTTGAGACTTTCCAGCTGAGAAAGAAAGATTTGGAGATGCAGACGTAATCACGGAGCTCTGCAATCAGCTCCCTGTCAAAGGAAGTCGGGAGAAGCGCAGGAATAAGTGCCCAGGCACGCTGGGTGTAGGGCAGGACACGGAGCAGCAGTGCCACCACCTCCTCCAGGGTGAGTACGGGAAAACTTCCCGTCTGAACGCACGGAAAATGCTTTAAACGTTGGAAACGGCTCGGTGGGAAGGTCAGGAGTGGAGGTGAATTGGGATTGTTTGGTACCAGATGCAAAAGGTGCTGTCTTAATTCAGGTTTTCCTGCAGAATTCCTGCTCCGGGAATGAGCTGGGGGGGTGGGTCTGGAACAGAATCTCTGCTCTTTCCTGCTCTAAATCCAAAAGTCCCCGTGAGCTGCCAAGGACTGCGAACAAACTCATGGAGCGGGAATGCGAATTTGTGTGGATTTCGTGTCAAAATGGGAGCATTTTGATTTTTGGGAGCATTTTGATTTGCATGGCTTAACTCCTTCCAGCTTGAGCTGCTCTCCTTATCTTCCTGCTCCAGCTGCAGCATTCCAGGTAATCCACGTGTTCAGGATGGGCTTTCCTGAACTTTTGGAGCATCCTGGTGCAGCTCCACGCTTTATTTGCTGCCCGTGTGATGCTCCACAGCTTCTGCACTGAGTGTGGGGGGTTTGTGCTCCGAGGGATCCAAGGATTTTCTGATTGATGCAGCCACGATGAAGGATGGAAGAGGGAAGAGATGCTGCTGCCTTGCTTCTCCACGGGGGTTTCCAACCCTGCCAGGTGCATGGGGATGGGATGTTGCAGCTGGGGTGTGATTTATTGCATTGTTATTATTGTTGGTGGTGGTGTTGTGGTGGTTATATAATAATAATAACAACAACAATAATAATAATAATAACAACAACAACAATAATAATAATAATAATAATAATAATAATAATAACAATAACAACAATAATACTAATAACATCATTCCCAGGCTTTAGGGAGCAGCTCATGGTTAACGTGCTCGGCTTCCTGAACCGTTTCACGCTGGGTTTTGTGGGGATGTGTTTGTGAAATGCCTGTTTTCCATTACAAAACCGGGAGATAAACGAAGATGACAGTCACATTTTCCTAACATAAATTTCTCCCTTTCCCAGTCCTCCTTGGAAACCATAAATTCCAGCAGCCTGGCTGCCTGCTCCGGACATCAAAAGGCCCCATGGAGGCCGCCGGGTTTACAAGCCCTGCTGGCCTGGGTCGGGTCCTGTGCAGGAGAGACACAGATGATCCAAATCACCCAAACGATAACAGAAAGCTGGGATGGGAAGCAGAGTGAAAGGAGGAACCTGGACAATGTGGGAGGGGAAGGAAAATCTCCTGAGAGGCCTTGTCTCAGCTGATACAGTTCAGGTGGTGGGGAGAGATTTTCCTTCTTTTTCTGGCCAGCCAACATCTTCCTGTTTTCCTGCTCCTGCCCTAAGTGTTTTCAGCCCTAAGAACTCAACCTTCTGAGCTCAGACTCGTGTCCAAGTTGTTGTCTCATCACATCTCCGTGGATGCAACATCCTTTGCTCTTGGCCTTGCTGGATGCTGCCTTTTGCCCGGATCAGATCCATTCACAAACTTCCTCTCCTTGGCTTTTTCTTCCCTGTCACATCCAATACTCATCAGGCCTTTTGTCGTCCTCCCTGACCTCGCCCCGTTCCTGTTCTCATTTAAATCTGCTTCTTCCCCCTTGCCCTTGGCAGGACCAAAATGTCGATGCAAACAATGAAAATGCAAAATTTCCGTGCGATTTCAGTGCTTTTGCTTCTCGTCCTTTAGTCCCTCCCTGCCCTGCATTCCCGGTTTTCGGGGACCTCCTGTCCCTCTGAGCTTGGATCATCCCTCCTCGTGCAGCACCTACGACCTTTCTGTAGGATATTAAGGGTAATTCATCCATGAGTTTCAGCTGTCACCAGCTCAGAGCTCTGGATCAGTGATATTCCTCTTTTTATTATAATTATGCTAAGATTAAACATAATTACCTCGGAGTTACAACACTGAATAAACCCAAGGCTCAAGTTACACATGAGAAACCTTGTTCTGGTTTTTGCTCTGCTTTTCAAACTTCCCTGTGCCCTGAAGAGCAGCTCAAACCAACTCATCTGTTGAAATAAACCCTTTTTTCCATCTTCAACTTGCCGAGTCCTCATCAACTCAGGGAAACCTTCAGCAACCAACACCCCAGTGGATCAGAACAAAGAATCCTGTGGCACATAAACATTCCTAGCTCTTCCATTTTTATAGTTCTCGACATTTGCCATAAATAAATTCTAAGTAATTATAATAGCAATAATAATGATAATAATGATAATAATGATAATAACAACAATAACAATAAAAATAAGGAGAAAATTTTAAAAAAGAGTTTTAAAAAATAAAAAATGGTAGTTCTACATTGTGGGGGAATGTTTGTCCAGCACGTCTGAGCTCTTGTCCTCATGTGGCTGGAAAATGTCTGTTTCTATCCAACGTGCAGAGGATTTTCCCAGTTTCCAGGTGGGAATTTGCTGGAGGCTGCTCTGGGCCCTCCTGGCAGGGCCAGACTTGAGTCACCCTCCTGCTACAAACAGCTGATGCACAGAAATTGGGGTTTCTTTTGCTCCCTCTTTTCCTCCTGGGTTTTAAATTCCCTTGGTTTATGGCAGGGAGGTGAGGCCAAGAGCAGCTCCCCTCACTGAACTCCTCCCAGAACTTCGGGTTGAGATTCCAGCTCCTTGAACCAAACTCTCCCCTCGTTCACTCTTCAGAGGGCAAGGGATGAAGTGTAGGCCTCCAAATTCCCTGTTTCTGTCATTTTTGTGTTTCTTCTCATCATTATCAGTTCCCTAAGCCCTTCTAGGTCTGGCCTGGTCCATTCTCTTATTAAAAAATCCACTTTCAATTTGGTTTGGTTTCAGTTCATGCGTTCCCAGAACCGAATGTTTCCCTTCGAGCTGTGAAAGCTTCCCCTCAATTAACTGAATTCCCTTTTTATCTGCATTCCCTGCTCCTGTTTCACTCATTTACCAACTGAAAGTGTTTCAGTTCTAAATCAGAATGCTGCATTTTGGGATTCCAGCTCCTGCTGGAGATCCTTTGCCACCGTGAGGGCCCTTGGAGGGAGATCAGACACACAGACCCAGCCTGTCCTGTGGGGATGTGTCATTCCCAGGGCTCCCAACATGGATATCCGTGTCCATCCCCTCCCAGAGCACGGAATTCCCCCCTCTCTGCCCCACCAAAAACACGGACACAAAATATTTCAGTATTTTTCACCAGGACAGCTGGGAAAGGGGCATGTGGACACAGGGTTGTAACTGTTTGGTAACGGAGCTCAGGGAATGTTTGGACAACACCTTCAGGCACAGGCTGCAATTATTGGGGTGTCCTGAGCAGAGCCAGGGCTGGGCTGGATGATCCCAATGGATCCCTTCCAACCCAGGATATTCCATGATTCTGTAGTGGAAAATTCCCTGCTCATGGCAGATCCTGGAACGAGATGAACTGTAGGGTCCCTTCCAGCCCAACCCATTCCATGATTCCATGGCTGTGATCCCTGTGGGGAGAAAACCCTCTGGGAGCTCCAAAGGGCTCCAGCAATGATGGCTGAGCTCTGCACTCCCCTTTCCCCACACAGATCTGGGGCAGGTTATTCTCAGTTTAAAACCTCTTTCCTGCCCATGAACTCTTCCATTTGGTCTCCTCTCTGTGGAAGAACTGAGCTCCTTTTCACCCCCACCTGGATGATTTGCTTCCACACAGAAGCCAGGTCTAAAATCCACTCTTCTCCCTCATCCACCTCTTAAGCCAGGTCTAAAATCCACTCTTCTTCTTCATCCACCTCTTAACCCAGGTCTAAAATCCACTCTTCTCCCTCATCCACCTCTTAACCCAGGTCTAAAATCCACTCTTCTCCCTCAGCCACCTCTTTTAACCCAGACATAAAATCCACTCTTCTCCCTCATCCACCTCTTTTAACCCAGACATAAAATCCACTCTTTTTCCTCATCCACCCCTTTTTTAACCCAGATATAAAATCCTCTCTTTTTCCTGAGTCACCTCTTTTAAGCCAAACATAAAATCCCCTCTTTCCCCTCAGCCACCCCTTTTTCCTGCCCCGTGGATGCTCCCCTTCCCTCCGTGCTCAGCCCCGGGCTGCTGGGGCTTTGGCTGCTGTGCTGCTCTCAGCCCATGGCTCAGCATTCCCAAGTCCTGCTCCTGCTGCTCTTCCCGAGGCTGGATCAGGACCTCTCCTGAGGAATTGTCTGGTTCCTGAGCCTGCCAAGAGCTGAGGCAGCTCCTGCCGCAGGACACGGGAGCGTGGCAGCGTCTGACCTTTGCAGTTCTCTCTTGGGAAAGGGGAGACAAAAAGGCAAGAAATAAAGCAAACAAAACAAGGAACAGCTCTGCAAGTGCCAGAAGCAAAAGGCAGTTGAGATAGCAAGTTGTTGGTTTGGGTTTTTTTTTTCCCTCTTCTATTTTTAATCCGCTCACTTTCATTTTTCCCTGGAAGTCGTGGAGAGGACGAGCTTCTGGATAAGGAGAAGTGGCTGAACTTGTGCTGAGACAGAAATAATCAGCAGTGCAGGGCAGGGGGACACAGAGCTACGTGACCACCGAGCTCAAGTTTGGGCAAACCCCTCGTTGTCTGGGAGGTTTTGCAGAGAGCTCCAGCCCCCAGTCCAATCTCAGTGCAGTGTTATTACAGGAATTCATCTTTGAAACCCCAGCAGAATTTGTTTGGATTGCTAATTTCCTCGAGGCCTCGGGATACGCTGAAGTGGAGGAAATCCGCGGGTTAGCACACGAGGTATCCAGTTGCAGGGTCTCTGGGGGGTGGGAAATCACTTCCCAAACGTGCCTAATAGTGCTGGGGTGGAGAAATTATTAGTGCTGATTACACCCTGAACCAACAAACGATCAAAGCAGATCCCACCCAGGGATGTGGGTGCTGAAAGAGCAGGAAAATGGATGGGAGAGGCAGGAGATAAAGGCTCCACGCTGCTCTTGCTGGGTTTTGTCCCCAGGCAGAGCCACATCAGTGGCTAAATTACATTTCTTTCAGCAAAGGTCTTAACGAGGAACTCGCAGTTGCCAGGATGGAGGAGTCATGTGTGGCTTTCATCCAGTTCTCTGCTTGTTGGGACCCTTGCAAAGATGGAAACCAGCTCGATTTTACCTTCAGACTGACCTTGGAAATCTTGACTTTCAGAACTGAAGGGGCTCTGGGAGTGGCAGTTCCTGTCCTTGCTGTCCCCTCCAGATGGGACGTGGGGACACTGCTGCTCATCCACCCCTGAGGTCGTGGTGAGGGGCTTCACCAGGCCTTGGACACTTCCAGGGATCCAGGGGCAGCCTCAGCTTCTCTGGGAAATCCATTCCAGGGCCTCCCCACCCTCACAGGGAGGGATTTACAATGGCTCTTTCCTCAGGGACATCAGGTTGGAAAAGGGACCCCAAACCACCACCTACGGGGGTCTTAAATCTGCAAAATATTCCAGGAGAAACAGGGAAACTGGGGGGCAGCGAGGGCTGAACTTCCTGCCTCAAACAGAGGGGTTTTCCTTGAGAATTGGAACTGAATCCCTGCAGGGACACCTGCACTGAGCCCTGTCCCTCCCCTGGGTGCCCCCAGGACACCTCCAGGACAGCTCCAAGTCCCGTGGATCTCCCGGTTTTCCGGAGGGAGCTGCAGGGACACTCTGGGGTGTCCTTGTGGGTGACTGTCCCTGGGAACAGCAACGCCTCGTGCTCCACAGCAGCCCCCAGACAGGACATTCCCAAAGGAATCTTCCCTGGAAAACCTTGTTTTTCCAAGGCTGGAGATGAAGGACAGTCGGGAGTAGGTGGCACCTGGGGTTGCTCCACGGAGGTTTTGTGCTCACCTGTCTGGTCTGGTGAAATCCATGTCTTGTAAACAGCATCCCTGGAGAATTTAACAGAATTTAACAGAAATTTCCCACTTTTTTCAAAGCCCACCCCCCCCTTCATTTATTTAATGTTTGAGGTGCAGCTTTGTCCCAGACAAACCACGTGAACCCAATTCTGATCCTTCCCACCAGGCAGCCGTGCTGTCCCACTCGGAAAAAAGGGATTCCCTTCGGGAAGCTCCTTCAGGAGTGAGAGATCTGCAGAGGGACCTGAGCTCCCAGCCCCCAGGGCCTCGAGGTGAGTGGATTTTATGTTGCATCCTTTCAAAAACCATTGGAACTGCAGCAGGATGGGAAATGATTTGGGAGGATAAATATCCACTGCAAGGAAGCTCACAGGGATACAGAAAAGTGTTTCCAAAGGCAAGGTAAGCAGAGGAATCTGTATTTTCCCTAATTTATTCTCTCTCCACCATCCTGGATGGAAGAGGAGTCTGGGTTTGTTTGCACCTTGCATGAGAAATGATGAATTTTTTTCCCTAATGATTGGGATTTGTATAAATTGACAATTTATACAAAGGACAGGGCGAGAAACAGGGCTGGGTGTTAATTATTCTCCTGTTAAAGTTTGCTCTTGGGCTCATGTTAATTGTGTTTAATCACAGGTTTAAGGACAGGTTTCAGCTCCACCAGGAACAAGGGAATTCCCTGAGTCTCTTCCCAGTGCTGGGTTTTCCTTGCTCGAGGGCTGCACTCACCAGAGTTTGCATTTTCTCTCATTTCCTATTTCATCCCCATTATTTTAGAAGGTGCAGTGCAGAAAAAAGGAGGATTTCATGCAAATTAAGGGGGGATGAGGAGAAAATCCAAACTGCTTTGGCTCTGGGAACTCCCAGGGTTTCCCTCTGCAGCCTGTGGAGATAGGGAAGTGAAAAGAAGCAGGGAAGGAAAATCCAAGGCAGTTGTCAGTGGCAGGGAAGGCACTTGAAGGCCTTTCCCATCCATCCCTCCCCTCCTGTGCAGCACCTCCCACTCCAGGCTGGGGAAAGCACAGAAAGTCAGGAAATGGTGAGGACAGAATTAGTTTTTAATTTGCTTTCCTCAGTTTTTAATAATCCCCGAGGCTGTTAATAATACATTTCTATTCCTCCAAAGAACAGAACTAATAAACTCCCTTTTTTCCATGGTAGTGCTTGTTCAGGGGGTTCAGCCTTCTCCCAGGTGCCATTCCAACAAAGAGCAGGGGTTTAAACTCCAGGAATTTCAGTCTGCAGGACAAAAAAAAAAAAAAAAAAGAGACTTATTTGAAGCTTGGGTAGGTCTGGTTTTTCAGTGTCTCCAACCTCCCTCCCCCCTAAAATAACACTTGAGCCATGGTGAGGGAAGCCCTGGGCCAAGTTTTACAACTGAACCACATGCAGAAGTGCTTATGCAACTGCTGCCTCCAAAATGAACTCAGATTTCAGGCGAAAAAGGAGAGTTTTGGGACACTGAGGGTGTCAGGCTGCTCTGGAGATGTGCTGGCACCTTTGGGGGCTTCACACCTTGGCTTCTGTGCTTTGTGGAGGAGCCAAGAGGGAGCTCAGAGGGTTTTCTGTGTCTCCCTGGATGTCATTTAAGGTTGGGCAGGAGGGAACTTGAGGAGATGAGCAGCACCTGCTCGAGTTACTGTCTGCAGGTTAAAGCAACACCAGAAAAAACGGAGAGATTTCAAACAAAAGAGAGAAATACCTAAAAATCCAGGCCCTTTTTCCAGCTGGTTCCATCTGTGTGGTCTGCTCCGCTGGGCAATTCCCACTTTGGGAGCTCTCCAGGGCTCCCAGAGGGCTAAGGGAGATGTGTTGGAGGGGTTCATCAGCTTCTTTCTTCTGGAGACCTTAAAATTTGGTGCCTTCGAGGTTCTGGTGGCCTCTGGATGTGTCCTGGCCCTGAAAACGAGCACAGGACCAACCCACAGAGCGAAAGCAGAGGCCTGGAGCTGGAGCCCTGGCTTTGCCCCAGCCTAATGGATATTCAGTGCTGGCCTGGAGCCTCTGGGATTAGCAGAGAGTTGTTTTCCTCAGGGATTGGGGAAATCTCCAGCTTGGCTGCTCCAAGGCCTGTCCTTCCCCTGTCTCGTGACGGGTTCACCCCGTGAGCGAGAGCAGATGATAAATCCGTCGCCTCCTGAGATTCTCAGCTTCGTATTCGGGTTTTTTTTGCCTTTTTCCCTTTCACACAGTGGCACCAGGGCCTTCCAGAGGGAGTTGATAGTTGTGGGTTTTCTAAAGGAAAGGGGTGGAGTTAATGGGAGCACTCTTGGCCTCCCCTCAGCCGCAGAGGATTAAAATCATTAATTACAATGCTCCAGGGGCCTCTGTCCTGCCTTGTGGAGCTGGACTGGGATGGGCACAAGCTCCTCCCGATGGCCAGGCCCCTGGGAATGACTCCAGTGGGGGCACACTTTGGGATCTTTTGGAATAACAGGGAGGGTGCAAGCCCAGAGCTCCGCACAGGGATGGCCTTGGCGTTGGATGTTGGACACCACAACCCTCGGGGGATGAGCTGCTCCCTCTGAGTGCTCTTTTTACATCACCCTCCCCCAGCTGGGCCTGAGCAGGACAAACCAGGGGGGATTAATTTGGTTTTTCCCCTGTTCTGGTTGGCTGGAGTCGCTCTGTAGTTGTCTCTGTTCAGGTGGGAAAGGCCTGGCCCGTTCCAGAGCAGGAGGTGGCACAGGGAAGCTGAGGGAAGAGGCAGCTCCATCACTGCATCCAAGTAATGTGTTGGATTTGTGTTTCTCTTTTTGGGGCCATCTGGAAAATCATTTGCTCCGAGTGAGTGGAAAGGCAGGGAAGGATTTATGGGATAAAACAGGGGGCACTGACTGGGAGATGGATCCGGGGAAATGGATCCTGTGGAACAGCCCCGTGTGTGCCACACGCTCCTGTTGTGGCTCCTGGGAAAGGAGCCTTGGACACAAGGAAATGGATCCAGGCTTTCATGTAAAACCTCATTTTTGGCGAGTCATTGAGGCCATTTCCTTCCAAGTGCCCCGCTCTGACCTCTCCCAGCAGCCGTTCCCTTCCCTTTGGGATCACGCCCGGGATGTGCCAGCTCTGCCCTCCTGGTGCTAGCACAGGGAGCCTGGGCACAGCACTGAAGGATGGCTGGTGTGGAAATCCCTCCCATTTCCAGCCTGGGCTCCTCAGGGAGCCTCTGGGAATGCTGCAGGCAGGGAAGGGCTGTGAGCAGGCCCCGAGGTGGTGCTGACATCCCCAATAAAGCTCAGGGAGCTCCCTCCAGCTCCTGAGCCTCAGTGCTGGGCTTTAATGAGCTCCAGAGCTCCAGCACAACCCCGCTGTGCTCCCAGAGCTCCCAGGTCGTGGAGAACGAAGGATTTCTTTCAACACCCCAGGAAAACCATGAAAAACAATCTCCAACCCATCCAGAGCCCACCCTGGCTTCCACCCTCCGTTCCTGCCTCGGAGTGTTTGCCAGGAACCTCCTGGAAGAGAAGAACCCCAGGGCTGCTGAGCAGGCTTTGCAGGAGTTTGGGATGGATGGGTCTTTGATCCCCTTGGATCCTTCGGGGGCTGCAGCAGTGGCAGCTGCCAGTCCCACCAAACCCTGCTCTCCAAACAGAGATTCCCTGGGAATTTCCCTTGGGCTCCAGGGCTTTGTCTGCTCCCCGCTTTGGGGGCAAAGCTTTGCTTTGCTGCACTGCTCTGAGTTCTACTTTTGCCCCATTAATTCCTGGCAAAGGAAAGCCCGACCAACTAAATAGGGCTGGGTGACAGCGTGTGCCAGAGGTTGTTCCTGCTGCTGCCATCTGGAGCAGCACCTCCCCTTTACCTCCTCTTTATCTCCCCCTTTTTCTCTCCTTTATCTCCCCTTTGTCTCCCCTTTACCTCCCCTTTTTCTCTCCTTTTCCTCCCCTTTACCTCCCCTTTTTCTCCCCTTTACCTCCCCTTTGTCTCCTCTTTATCTCCCCTTTACCTCCCCTTTTTCTCTCCTTTATCTCCCCTTTACCTCCCCTTTACCTCCTCTTTATCTCCCCCTTTTTCTCCCCTTTTCCTCCCCTTTGTCTCCTCTTTACCTCCCCTTTATCTCCCCTTTTTCTCTCCTTTTCCTCCCCTTTATCTCCCTGTCTCCTTCCAGGTCTCAGCCTGTTCAGTTCCTGTTCTTCTTCCCTCACACTTTTTTTATTTCCTTCTGCTCTGCTCCTGTTTCTGCCTTACAGGCCCCATTCCCACAGAAATGTTGTTAAAATGAAGCCAGGTTAATATTCCCTCACTGGAACGTGCATGGAGAATCCCTCCCACTCCGTGATGGCGTTTCTGAGCTTTCAGCATTTGTAGGATGTTATTTTTGGGGTGCTTTCAGCTGTGTCACCCAGAACCCAGAAATGGGGTGAAGTGAGGGTGGAAATGGTTCCCTGGTTGTGCACTGAGCACCAGAGCTCAGGGACCTCCTCCATCCCCACTCCCTCTGCCCTCATGGCACTGGAGATGAGAAAGGAGAGGTTCAGACCCACCAGCCTCCTCCCAGCCCCTTCCAGCCGGGAATACTTCCCATGGATTTGTTCCCGGCGGAGCCTATTGCAGCATTAGTCTGATTTTAGAACAATAAAACACCCCAGGGCTGCTCCACCTCAGAGCCCCCAAATCTGAGGTTATTCAGCCCAAAGCTGCCACATCGGTGCCACATGGAGCATTTCAAGGTCTCTGCTGCTGGGGAAGGCCCCGGGGTGACAGCCGGGAGTGTTTGCCATGGTGGGGAGGACGTTCCCAATGGGAAAAGGCCGTGCATGGAGCCTGGACCTTTTCCCTCCCCTCCCACTCCAGTCACGGCGGATGAATGATTTGTTTGTCATCAAATTAAGGCCCAAGCTGGGCCTTTGGCTTTGCTGGTCCATTCAGCAGAGTTTTTGCTTTGTGTCTGGCCAAAAAGTGACTCAGAGGAGCCATGACCGAGGGGCACGAGCCTCCCTGCAGCCAGGCAGGGACTGGAATTCATCCCTCGACAAATCCAAGGAGAGAGCTTGGTTAGGAGGCAGAGGAAACCACAGGCAGGGAGATTGGAATCAAGAGTTGCTCCACAGGGAGCAAATGGTTAGGAAAGGACAGGCTGTGCTGATCCAACACCCAGGATAAGGACCTGGCTGGGCTCAGGCCTCCCTGGAGAGCTCTGGGAGCTCCCAGACACTTTTGCAGCTGGGTGGGATCCAGATGGAGCAGCCGGTGGGAGCCAGACTGTGCGTGGGATGCTGAGGATGTGTTCCCATTCCTCGTCTTCCATCCCAGCGAGAGTTTTTATATGGCAATAAACTGAAGGAATTCTGTGCATTCCCAGTAGCACCGGGCTCCTGCTGGGGGTTTTGGGAGGCACTTTGGGAGCTGGGAATGTGGGGTGGGAAGGGAACCCCATCCAGGTGGTCCTGGGGAGAGCTGGGCAGTGTGGGAGGGATGGATGCTGCACTTTTGGGGAGAGCAGGATCCCACTGGGAGCCACTTTGGTTTCTGCAGCTTCTGCTGCCTTTGGTACAGAATTGTCTTGTCTTGTCCAGCTTTTGTTCCAGGGCAGCAGCTCCTTTCCTCCCCCATGGAAATCCCTCCTGAAGTCCAACCCCTGGCTGGTTTGAGGGAATTTTTGTGGGGTGGGATTGGAGGGTTGGGATGTGACCCTTTGCTGGGAAAGTTGGGATTCATGAAAAGGTGGGAATGCACCCAACCAAGTGAGCTGAGCTGGAAAGTGCTGCTGGAGCTTTGGCTGCTTCTGTGGAAGGGACCAAACGCAGGGAAAAGTCTGTGGGATCAGGGAACAGGAACCAGGAGAGCTGAAACCAAGCCTTGGCTCCGTCATGGACTCTGCATTGCACTGGCAGTGTCACTTAAGGTCACCTCGATAAAAATGAGCTCCTAATCTGGGGAGTTAAGTCAGGCTTTAGGAGTGTGGGGAACTCCCAGGGCCTGGAGTTGTCCCCTTTGGAAAGGTTCCAAAGGGCAATTCCTCAGGCTGCCCCTCCACTGGAAGATATCCATGGACAATTCCAATATCTCGGCTTCGAGGGGTCGGTGATGGTTGATTCGGAAGGATGGGGGAGAAGGAACCCATGTCCTGATTGCTGGAATTTCAAAGGTTGGACTCCTTGGATCGTTGCTTGCCTTGACCTCAGTGAGAGGTGCTGGTGCTCCCAGCAGGGAGGAGAACATCCCTTACTGGGACAGCTGGGATTTTCCATGGAGCTTGAGCTGTTCTTGCACATAATTCCCGCCGCAGTTTATGAGCCCCTGGTGCCTGCTCCTTTGCAGATCCTGGGAAAACTGCTGCCAAAACCCACCAGCCAAATGTTCTGCGAGCTGGTGCCACCCGAAATCCAGCCAGGGGTGAGGAGCAGCTGAGGAGAATCCCCATGGAGTGAACGATCCCAGAGCTCTTGGATCAGCTGTGCACACGTTCATTTAATCCCAATAAAAGTCTCTCCTCTTGCTGGGCAGGGAGCAGCTCCCGGCTGGAAGGCCCCTGGATGACTGGACTGGGAGGGAGGCTGAGCTCAGCCAAAGGCAGAAACGCTCCAGCTCCGCTGAATTCCGTGTTCCAGATCTCCAGGTGCCTCTCCAGGCTCGGATCTGGCTGGTGGGGAGGGTGATCCGTGTGTGCACCTGCCCTTGGGATAATCCCAGCCCTGGGCAGCTCCACTGGCTCCGCTCAAGGTGAAATAATGGGCTTGGAAACCTCTCCTCTCAAACCAGGGCGGCCTTGGCCATTGTTTCCTTGGGATTTGGTTCCACCAGCTCCCAGGACCTGTTTTCCACGGGGCTGGCAAGCTCTGCCTGGCCATTTGATCTTGGAATGATGGGAGCAGAGCCTGTGCTGAGCCTGTCAGCTCGGGGGAACCATAAAAAAGGAACTGAGAGTTCAAGCAAACAAAACCTGGAAGCCTGGAGAGGGGAAGGTCATGGAGACACCCCCTCCATGGCAGGACACTGTGTTTTTTGGGGCTGGGCTGCTCTGCTTGGCTGCAGATCTCTGGCACATCCCAGATGGATTCTGTGGAGCTGCAGGAAGCAGCTCAGACTCGGGATAAAGCAGGAAGATGTTTTTGAAGCAAAACCAGGTGTCAGACAGGACTCAGGGAATGTTTCAGGTGCCTCCTCCCTCCCTGTCCAGAATCCATCTGCAGCAGGATGGAGAGTCCCTTAGGAAAATGGATCCAGGCTGCAAACCCAGGATCTCCATCCCAGGCAGGGAATTTGCTTTGATTCCCTTCTGTCCCTGGAGCAGCTGCCACGCTTATCCCACAAATGGGGAGATCCCGGCTCTGCCCAAATCCCGGTTTGTGGTGCATTGTCCCAGCTGCTGGATGTGTCTGGAGCCTGTGGGATCGGTTTCCTTCCTGCAAACCCCTTTGGCACTGGTGCTGGCAGCCGAGGAGCCGCCACAAACCTGGTGGGAACAATTCCCAAAATCCTCCCTCGCAGGGCACAGCAGCCTGGGGCTTTAGGGAGCTGCTCCATCATTCCTGGGGCATTTCCCCATCTTGAGCAGGGCACAAACCCCGTCCCTGGCAGTGTCCAAAGCCAGGCTGGACAGGGCTTGGAGCACCCTGGGATAGTGGAAGGTGCCGGGGCTGGAACAAGATGAGCTTTGAGGTCCCTTCCATCCCAAACCTTCGGGCAGAGGGTTCTGCCCAGGTTTACCAGGCGGGAATGGGCTGGGAACCATTTCTCCAGCCTGGAATGGGGCAAAGGCTCTTTCATCTCCTTCCCAAGCCTTGGGAGACCCTCCCCACTGAACCCCTGCTGTTCCCGCTGAGCGAACCCAAAGATGATTTCACCCCTGTCCTGCAGCCCAGCCGGCCCCAGAGCCAATGGGAACGTGGCTTCAGGAGCTGGGGAGGGCCCCCAGGATCCCAAACATCCCAAAAACCCCCCGAGCTCCGTGCTCCGTGTGGACGGCCGGGATCTGCTCCGGCTCCCGCCAGCCCCGCCGTGCTGGAACGATCCCGGAGCTCCACGTGCAGAGGGACAAGCTGGAAACAAACAATCCCCTCCAGGATTTCACCCCCAACTGCACCAGCTCAGACCATCCAGGCCTTCCTGGGGCTCATGGCCTTTTCCTCTGTCTCCTTGTTGGGGAATCCAGCTGATTCCTATCAGGAAGACAAACGTTGTCTCCGAAGCTCTGATAAGGAGGATGGAATCTGTCCCTCGCCGAGGGCTCTGCACAGGTTTGGGGGGATGCAGTTGGAAAATCGGGATTAGGCTTGCCAAGAGCATGGAGGCTGATCCAGGGGGCTGGATTTTTGGCGGGGGAAGTGGATGTGAACCCTTGGTTTGGAGGTCATTTGCCCGTTTCCATCCCGTTTCCATGCTGGTGCAGCAGCGTTTCTGTGGGATCCGTTAAACTCAGGGACATTTGGGTGAGGAAAGGCTTGGAAGCACAAGGGCAGATCCCGAAAGGTCTGGTTTTCCCTGGATTTGGGGAAGCTGAGGGTGCTGGCCTCCATCCCGTTGCCACAGCTGGTGTCCACCTGAGGAAACCCCATCAACATCTGGGGGGTGGAGGCTGTGGCACCTCTGCTCCCCAGTCCTGGCAGAATCTGGCCTGGATTCACCCCCTCTGCCATTTAAGCAAAGAAATTCGCCCATTTTAGTGAGTGTAGGTGGTGGGAAGCACAAAACTTCCCAAATAAAATCAGCAAAATGCTGGGTGGCAGCCCTGGTTCCCTTGGCTTCCTTCAAAACCCAGCTCTTAATGGATCTGCTGGAAAGTTTTTGAGATGTTCTGTTTGAAGTCTGGGCCGGTTTTATGTTTTATGCAGGAATTTGGCTGTGGGAAGTCTCGGTTCTTTCACGTATTTTGTATCAAAATCCCTTTATAGACCAAATAATTCCTTTTCCACAGCAGAGCCTCTGCCCTGTGCCCAGATTGCTCCAACCCGCTCCTGCTTCTGAGATGATTTCTGCCTAAAACACAAATCTGTAGCTTTTTTGGTTAAATTTCCAGGCTTTTGCTGTTTTCCAGGGATGTTCTCCTGGGGTGGAATTCTGAGGGCTGAGGAAGTTGGGGTTCATGAGAAGCTGGGAATGCACTGAACACCGGTGAGCTGAGCTGCTCGGTGCTGCTGGAGCTTTGGCTCCTCTTCCAGTGGTGTGTAAGGGACTCAACACGGGAAAAAAAATCCCGTGGGATCAGGGAACAGGAGCAGGAGAAGGGAAAGAGGAGAGGAGAGAGCTCAGCAGAGCTGGAGCATCCCTGAGTGTTGAGCGCTCGGAGCCGCTGACCTGGAGTCACCTCCGCTGGCACTGAAGGGAAAACCTCGCCAAAAATTCCTGTGGTTTCCCAGCTCCGGGGCTGCCGGGGGTTCGCACCATTCCCAAAGGCAGCCGTGCCTTCAGGAATCCCCCTCTGGAGCCGGCAGCTGCGGCTGCTCCATCCCGCCCCGCACACGCTGATAACGAGCTGGGCGAGGCTCTTATCAGCATCCCGCTGACATCCCCGCCACGGCGATGAAGGCTCGGGCTGCTGGAGGCATCGGGAGCCTCCTGTCTCCTCCCGGGACACGCGGGATTAATTAGGGAAGTGCCGGCTGCCGGGATGCAGCGGGAACGTGACGGACAGGGAGCGGCGGGCGCTGCCTTCCCGGCAGGAGCCAGGGGAACGGGAATGAGCTGCGGGAGATGGGATGACAGCGGCTGGCAGATAAGGATGTGGTTTTCATTTCAGCATCCCATTAAACGGGAGGAGAACGTTCCCATCCCGCAGCTCGTTCGCGGTTCTGCGTCGGGATGGAGCCGGCGGATGTGGCCGGGAATGAGATCCCAGGGATTGCGAATCCCGGCTGGATTTGCCTCCCGAGCCTTGCACAGGCGTTTGTGCTGCGTGGAAAAGGGGAAGGTCCCAACGTGGCTTTGCAGGGCTGGAAAATCAGGAGAAGGCAAATCCCTGACTGTGTTTTTCAGGGAGAATTTGGCTTTTCCAGCGCCGGAATCCAGGCTCTGGTGAAACACCAGGAATTTGCTGTTTCAGCTCCCCGCAGGCAGAAATCAAACTCTCGGTGATGGTGATGACATTTAGTGAAGGGGCAGGGAAGGCACCAGGGACATCCCTCGGCATCAGCAATTTCCCATGGGGGTGGATGTTGGGAAAGCCTCCTGGACACCCAGCTTGGGGGATGGGATCAGTATTCCCAGTATATCCCAGTATAGTGCCAGGCTGGACTGGTCATCCCTGGATCTCGTAGCCTCTGCCCAGCCACTGCAAGACTTTCCAAGAGGAAGCTCTGCATCCACGTTATCCTTTGCCCATTCCCAACCGTGTGGTTCTGTGCTAACCTTGGATTCTGGAAAAACCCCTCCGAGGCCAGCCCGGGGTGTGCCAGGTCTGCAGAGTGGAGCATCCCTGTCCTCTGCTCCCAGCTTTTCCAGAGCCCTGGCTGCCAGGACACAGAAACTGCTGGACAGACTCATCCCAATTTCACAGAATCATGGAATCAGGATCCCTGAGGGTGGGAAAGAGCTCCGGGATCAGAGTCCAACCTGTGCCCAGTCCCCACCTTGTCCCCAGCCCAGAGCCCTGAGTGCCACCTCCAGGAATTCCTTGGACACCTCCAGGGATGGGGACTCCAAACCTCCCTGGGCAGTTCCAAGGCCTGAGCACCCTTTCCATGGGGAAATTCCTGCTGATGTCCAACCTGAGCTTCCCCTGGCCCAGCCTGAGGCCGTTCCCTCTCCTCCTGTCCCTGTTCCCTGTTCCCAGAGCCCGACCCCCCCGGCTGCCCCCTCCTGTCAGGGAGTTGTGCAGAGCCACAAGGTCCCCCCTGAGCCTCCTTTTCTCCAGGCTGAGCCCCTTTCCCAGCTCCCTCAGAAGTTCTCCAGCCCCTTCCCAGCTCCCTCAGCCTCTCCAGAATTCCAGATGAAGCCAAACTGAACTTCCATCGGACACAAAACTCTTCAGCCTCCACAAACTCAATTTTATTTCACAAACAGCCCAAGGCTGCTGCCCTTGACCAATCCTTTGTCCCAAGGCTGGATTGAGGAGCCAGGTTCAGCTTTGCTTGAACTCTTGGAAAGGCAGCACTTGGAGCCGGGGCCTCTCCCGACCTTCCTGGAGCGCTCACATGTGCGGAGCAGAGCCGGAGCCTCGCCCGCTCCGAGTGCATCATGACCTCAGTTAAGCAAACACTTGCTGTAATCGCCTGCAGATCTGCCCTGGCTTTGATCAGCTGCAGGATCACTTTATCTTATGATATAAATATGTAAAACATCCATTTGTTTTCGGGCAGGATGCAAATAAATCATTGCGTAAGTTCGGGCCCAAGCGAGGAAGCCGAGGGGGGGGTGCGGCCATGGCTCCACAACTCCTCAGGCTCCACCTCCTGGAAGGTCATTCCTGCAGGAACACGGCGTTTCTCTTCCCAGCAAGGCTCTGCTTTGCTTTATTCCAACGGGTCCTGTCACCCACGGACAGCTCTGGGTGTTCCCAGCGGAGCAGTGACGCCGGCGGGGACGCGGTGTCCCATGGGAGCAGTGCCCGTCCATCCCTCCCAGTCCCACCCAGGGATCCCCAGCGCTTCAAAAATAGCCTCAGACTTCTCCTGGGATCACTCAGAAGGTCCGGTGGTCATCAGTGTGGTGGTCATCGCTCTGGTGGTCATCTCTCTGGTGGTCACCTCCCAGCCCTGCCACCCATTCCACGTTCTGCTCATTCCCAACTCCCCTTTGCCGCTTCCACAGGAATAATTTATCAGGGAAAGGGGGTTTACTTTTAACCCTCTGGCTCTTTCCCAGCCTTTTCCCACAGCCTGTCCCCATCCCAGCCCCTGATCCCATCCCCTGTGCCTGCTCCTGGTGGGATTCCATCCTTGGATCCCGTTGGCTGCTCATGGCTGTGACCCCCCAGCCCGGAGCCCTTCCCCAGGGATGGCCACGGGTGGTGCTGCTCCCAGCTGGAGTTAATCCCCTTGGAAAGCAATGATTCCCAGTGGGAAGCTGCTGGGAGTGCTGTCAGGGTGGTTTTGCAGAGGTTAAGCTGAGCCCAGAGCTCAGCAGCTCCTCCGTGGTGTCAGCCAGGCTTAAGTGCTTGCTTGGTTGATGGGAAATTGGGATTTGGGCTTTCCCCGGCTGAGATTCCTCAAAATCAGCTTCCCCTGCTTGTTCCCAACCCAGGCACGAGCACAGCCCCTGTTTAAGATGTCAGGGAAGGGAATCTCTTGCCAAGAGATTCAGGAAAAATTATAAAAAACAACAGCTGATGGCTGGGGAATCTCATCGGCTGAGCCAGGAGAGGCAGATGAATATTCCCATTTTTCCGGAGCTAAGGAACAATCAGGGTCTCCACCAGCTGTGTTCTCCAAAGGTCTGGCAGTGCCTTCCCAAGAGAGAAGGGATTTGGGGCAGTTCTGGCTTCATTCCTACTCGTGGCCTCGCATCCCACCTTCCTGAAGCTCCTGGATTTTAACAGGGTGCCCAGAAAATCTGTGGATTCCTCATCCCTGGAAGTGTCCAAGGCCAGGCTGGATGGGCTGGGAGCACCCTGGGATAGTGGGAGATGTCCCTGCCCATGGCAGGGGTGGGATGGGATGAGCTTTAAGGTCCCTTCCCGCCCATTCCATGATTCAACGATTTTTCCTCATCATTAAAAGGATTTCCCAGTCCTTATCCCAAATGCTCTGCCGGTGGCTGCATTTTGGGGCAAAGCCACGCCCGTGTTCCCATTTCCCTAAATAACAATGCCAGAGAGGAACATGGACACAACAATAGGAATCAATATTCCAGTGCTGCTCCAGGATGTCCTGGAAGGGGAGCTCGGGGAGCTTTGGGAAGATAAGATTGGGTGCATCAAATAGTGCCAGATGATTAATGAACCTTTGTCCTGGCGAGGGAGATAAAACCCGTGGAGCTGCTGCCCCCTGCTAACAGCTTTTCCATCACATTGGAAATATTTTTCCTCATCCCAGAGGTATTTCATTATCTGTCTTTATCCAAGGGCAGATGGAATTGGAAATCTCCCCCGGCCCCCTTTCGCTCTCGCACCGCAGGGCTCCTCCTCCCTTTCTGTTTGTTGTTTTCTCACCTCTGCAGGCTCCAGAGCCGCGGGAAATCCACACCCGTTCCTGATATCCCACTTCCCAAATTTCCAGCAGGGTGTTTTCTCTCCGGGCTGCCACTGCTGATAGATCCCTGGCTGTTCCCAAGGGTGGAGGGAGAGGTGGATCCGTGCCAGAGCCTTGTCATTGCACAGAGTGATTTATACTGGAAAAGAGAGGGGGAACGCGGCAGAGCACCCAGGGCACTTCCCGGGAGTTTAAACTGGGATGGAGTGGGAGAAGACACCAGGATTTGGATGAGCAGAGCTCTGGAGCCTTTGGAGCTTGGAAAATCCCTGGTGCCTGAAAAAAGCCTTTTCTCCTCCTCTTCCAGCTCAGCTTTCTCCTCTCTTCCTTTCGATTTTGCCACAGCTGATCCAAGGGAAACCCTCGTGACAGGAACACCAGGCTGGGATCGCTCCCTCTGGGAATTCTCCAAGGAGGCAGCCGGGCTGGCAGGTTGAGGACACTGCTGAAAAGTTGGGACTGGGATGGTTTGGATGCAGAAAACCTGCCTGATTCTTGCCTTTTTCCATGGAATTCCCTTGGAATTCTTGTCACACGATCAGCACAATCCGTGGCACTGCCCCTGTGAGGGGGAGCTGTTCACCCATTAACAAAAAGTGTAGTTTCTGTGTTTGGAAGGTTTTCTCCACAGTTTCTGTTCCAGAGCAGGTTGTATTTTGGAACTTTATCCAGCAATATTCCAGACACACCTGTGGATACTGGAAATGCCATTTCCCTCAGGTTTGGCAGGTTTTGCAGAGTCCAGTCAGCCTCCAGCACAGAAATTATGAGCTCCAGTTCCCTGTAAGGTGAAGACTTCAGCTGGGGCAATCCACAGGAACATTCCCTGCTGGAATGAGTGGTGCTACTTTTATCCCCATTAAATTCCTGGATTTCAGCGAGTTTACTCCCGATTTATTTCAAGGACAGGGCTTGATCCAGTGGAAGGTGTCCCTGCCCGTGGAATGGGATGAGTTTTAAGGTCCTTTCCAACCCAAACCAGTCTGGAATTCTACAATTCCACGCTGTGTGAGGTCACAGCCCGGCTGCTCAGGGAAGAGAAATATCCTGAAATGTTTGCTGCCTGCTTGGAGGAAAAGAATGGCAGGGCTGGAAATGAATCCCAAGTGGAAAAAATCAGACTGTTTCTGGAGAGGTGGGAAGGACACAACAAATCCAGGGACAAAGGCGGGGTCAGCAAAGGGGAGATGCAGGGACAGGGGGGGCTGTGGGGAGAAAAATGGGGATTTGACAGCTAGAATGGCTTCCCACTGCCAGAGGGCAGGGATAGATGGGATTTTGGGAAGGAATTCCAGGGATGAGTTGGAGAAATCCTTCCTTGTGAGGGTGGTGAAGCCCTGGAATGTATTCCCCAGAGAAGCTGTGACTGCCCCTGGATCCCTGGCAGTATCCAAGGCCAGGCTGGATGGGGCTTGGAGCCACCTGGGAGAGTGGAAGGTGTCCCTGACCTGGCAGGGGGTGGGATAGGATGATCCTTTTCCCCTTCTTTAGCAGAAAACGCACAGAAGCCCCTGGAAAAACGGGATAATTCCAGTGAGCACTTGGCTCCGGGAGATCCTCTGTGCGAGGCTGATCCCTGCCCAGGCTGGGCTCAGCACGAGGCAGGACCTGAGCGTCCCTTGAGCTGCTCAAGGACAAGGAAGGACGAGGGAGAAATTCATCCGTGGAGAGAACAGCCAGGGAGAACAGGTCCTGGAAGGACTCTGAGAAGAGGGATCCATAGGGATGGGAGCTGCCAGGCTTCCTTCAGTGCCCTCCAGGCCCTCGGCGCTGCCCAGGTGGGGCCATCAGTGACCAGGAGCAGCTGGAGGGGATCAGTGGGATGGGAATGCCCCGCCCATCCCATTTTCCCCACCTGGCAGCGGGACTGAACCCACCCAGAAGCGCTGGGTCCCTGCCGGGGGCAGTTTGTGGTGGAGGTGCTGCCTGGAGCTGGCGTTTATTCCTCATTTTTGAGTTTGTAGGGACAGTTGGGGAATTAGAGGATGGTTTCCCTCTTCCTGGGGGGCTGCGGAGGTCTTGGTGAGCCCCTGGATTTTTGGGGACGAGGTGCCATGGAAATTTTGTCGCCTCTTTTGGAACCCCGGGCGTTTCCCAGCGCCGTCCTTCCCTTCGTGAGCAGTGGCCCCGGAGCTCGGCAGGTCAGTGAGGTCTCTGTCCCCTCTGTGGCCCCAAAGCGCCTCTGTAGGATTTGAATGGATCGGGATTTCCCGGGATGTGCGGGAGGGCGGCTGAGCTGTACCTTGTGCTCCTGCTCGGAGTTAAGGAGGGATTGGAGCTGTCTGGGATGCAAAGCTCGTCCTGCTCCTTCCCCTCTCCTTGGAGCAGCGTTTGGAGCCAGCCCCTCAGCCCTGGGGCTGGGAATGCTCAGGATATGGAAACCATTCCTGCTTCACGGGATGTTCCCTGCTTGGGTCTGTTTTCCTCTCCATTTCTCCCCAAACCTCATCCCTGTTGCTCCTGCGCTCTGCTGGCACCCCAAGGTATGGCTGTTACTTCTCCTACTCCCCTTTTTTCTCAATGTTAGGTGTTGGCAGGTGGCTGTGATGAACATTTGGCTTTTATTGGGCTGGATTTTGCTGTTTTCCTCTTTTATTCCTCTCCTTGTGTCCCGTGAGCTCAGCCTGAGCAGCGTCCCCGAAATCTGAATTTTGGGGTGTCTCTGCTATCCCTTGCCCTCCCTTGGAAAGACACAACTTTCTGCCACTAAAAACCCTCCTTTTTATTGTTTTTGCAATAAAAAAAACCGAGTTTAAACCCTTCCTGCTCTCTGGATGGGGTTGGTTGGTTTGGTTTGGTTGGATGCCTCCCATCCACGCTGGAATTTTTGGGGGGAGCAGGAGCGGCCCCATCCCAGGCTCTGCCACCGTGACCTGCTCCGGCTTTCCCTGCTCCTCACATCTGGAAAAGGGGAACAAAAGGGTTTTGTGTTTCCCCCGGAGTGAACTCCTCGTGAATTACGGAGGAAAAGCTGGGGCTGAGCCAAAATCTTGGGAAGCCGCCTGCGAGATTTCCGTGGATTTAACGGGCTTGGGAGGCGATGCCGGGATGGTTTTCCTCCCTTTTGTTTGAAAGTCGCTCTTCGCTTTCCTTCCCCAGCTGAGCGTCCTCTGCTCCCAGCTGGAACCACTTGGGATCATCAGCGCCCGGCCCCGCCCAGCCAATTAAGTAATTAACCCCGGGCTGCACAGGTGCCGCCACTTTGGGGCTAATTAGGGAAAAGCGGCCACGTGCCTTGCCAGGGATCCTTTCCAGGCTTTCCGTTCCAAAGGGAATTGTCATAAATGGACGGGAAAGGGGGTGGGGAGCACCAAATCCGTGCTTGGAGTGTCTCTGTCTGGATTTCCTCCCTGGCAGGAGGGCACAGGGAAGCCCCGATCCTGCATCCCTGGGTGTCTCCTGGATCGTGATGGGATTAAATCTGGAAATAGGGCTTGAGTTGCAGATTTCTCCCGAATAAATCCATCCTGCCCGACCGGAAGCGGAATATTGGCTACCTGGAGAGCTTTAAAGTTCCTTTAAGTGTCCACAGGGTTTGAATATTTCTAGGATTAGAGAGCAGCTGAGCTGGGCTTTTAAAATTTCTTTTTAATTTCTTTTCTTTCTTTGAGAACCTCTGACTCGGTTGTGAGTTTGCCTTCACCTGTCAGGTGTTTGAAGAGCTTTAAAAACCCGGTTTAGGGTTCCTGGAATTTCTGGCTGCACTCCTGAACCTCTGCAGCAAGTGCTTGTCGCTGTCCTTTCCCTAGGGGAAAAAAAAAGGGAGGGGTTTCCTAGGGGAAAAAAAAAAAAATCTGTGTTCTCAGGAGTTGCTTTCCTGGTCCTCCAGGGGCTGCTGGTTTGGGAATTAGCACTGCAGGAAACTGGGGTGGGGAGCTGCTGGTTTTTGTGGGAGCTGTGCACAGGGGGAGCAGGAGCTGGTGCCACGATGGTTGTCCACGGTTGGAATCTGCTTTGGGAAGTGGGAATGGCTGGGTTGGTTTGTTTTCCTGACTGGAAAATTCTGCCCCTTTATCCCAGGGCTCCCGTTTCCTTCCCAACTGAAAATAAAACAGTATTTTGAGATGGGGGAAGAAAGTACAAATCCTATGTTTGGTGAAGGATTTTGCTGCTGGAGAGGGGCCAGGCCTGGCTGGGGGCAGAGATTTGGGAATCCTGGCAGAGATTTGGGAATGCTGTCCCTGAGGGAGGGGCGATGTCACTGCTCACGGTGGTGTCCCTGGGTTGGGTGTTCTGGAGTGAAATGGAGTCCGGGATTTTACCCCATCCTTGTCCGGGAGGGTGCAGTGCCTTCCTGGCACCTGAAAAGTGAATTTACTGACACCTGGAGTGCTTGGGGATCTCAAGGAGAGGAATGGAAGCGGAGAGTTAAGAGCTGGAAGGATGGGCTGGGGCAGGACCCGGCTGATCCCGTGTGGATCCAAGTCCTGGCAGCTTTTCCAAACGGCTGCTGAGCTCCATTTCTCCCTGCTCAGACCAAATTTCCTGTGGGATGTGCAGGAAGAGTCCCCAAAAGCCTGGGCTGGTGCTCAGGGCAGGGTGGGCACTGCCAGGGGTGCAGGAGCAGCACATCTGCAGCACAGCTGGCTCAGCATCCTGGGCTCAGCGGGAGGAAACGTGGAAATAAATGGATTTTATTTGGGATCAGGTTGCAGCACAGCCCTGATAAATGACCATCCCATTTTCCCCAAATGGGGGAACCCAATCCTGGAGGTATCAGTGCATCTTTTAATGGCCTTGCTCTGAGAAACACAAGGATTCTGTTGAAATGGGATTTTAATGGTTCCTCCTTTTCCCCTGCTGCTCCCTGCAAAGCCTTTTGAGCTGGGAAGGAGGCAGGGGATGGCTGGAATGCTGCTCCTTTGTGGGCAGCCCAGTTAAAATCTTAATTATCCTGGTTATCAGTCTGTAAAAGGCTCTCCAAGAGAAAAGGGGGTTTTTATTTCTGCTTGTTAGACAGCGAACCTGAAATGCATCACTTGATACCATAACTGTGCTCCATTCACCCCGTTCTGCTGTTCCAACAAAAAAAAGGGGGAGTTTGATGCTCCCTTTAATGCCCAGAGCTACAGAAAAGGTCATTTGAAGTTTTACTGGCTCGTTAATTCAAGCTGCTCACTCAAAGTGCATCTTTCCCATGCCTAAAAATGTGCTTTATTTGGGTTTGGAGATAAACGGCTCATCCAGGGAGCCTGCGGGCTCTGGAGAAGATCCTGGATCAGAGCTATGTGTGATAAATCCAGGAAAATGGGCATGGAATGATGCAATTGAGAAAAGCATGCTAAATACAGGATGGGAACGTGGATGCAGCCACTGGATCCTTGGTTTTGGTGGGCAGGGAGGGGCTGGGGGTGGGTTTCTCCTTCAGGATTTCTCTTGCTCACATGAGGTGAAACTTCCCAAGTTGGGCTCTGCTCGCAGGGAACAAAGGACAGGACAAGAGGAACCTGCCCCAAGCCGTGCCAGGGGAGGTTTAGGTTGGATTTTGGGATAAATCCTTGCCCAGGAGGGTTGGCCAGGTTGGCAGAGCTGCCCAGGGCAGTGGTGGAGCTCCCATTCCTGGAGGGATTTAAAAGCCACGCTGAAATAGCAGAATTTACAAATTTATACTCCCAGCTGCCATAAAACTGGTGAAATCAGGGAATAATGTCCTTCTCTTCCCGCCCCATCCCCATTTTCCTGCCTCTGTCTGCCCCAGGTCTCGCAGGTGCTGTGGCCCAAGCAGGACCTCCCCAGGGTCCGAACCTGCATCTTCCCAAATCCACCCCAAAATTCTCTGGCCCTGGGAGAGGGAGGAGGGTGGGAAGCTCAGTGGGATGGAGCTGGATCCGTGTTTTGCAAGGTGAAGCTGCAGGGAGAGAGGATGTGTTATCCTGGGATTCTTTTGTCTTTAGAGAGGCTAAAATTCAGGAATTGGCTTTAGGATCAGAGGGCTTTATATCCCTATGGGAAACAGGTAACTCCTCCCTTGGGATGCAGGGCCAGGGAGGGAGTAAAAGCCTTCCTGGATCTGGAATGCCTCCTGCTGGGAGCTCCACCTGTGCCTTGGAATGGGAATGGTGGTGGAGGGAAAGTTATAAATGCCCAGAAAACAAAATCTGTGCTTTGTCCAAACCCGGAGTGGTTGAGTTCCACACAGGAATGAAAACAAGACCTCGGAGGCCAAGGGTTTGTTCCTTTGGTGTTGGGATTTTTCCCTTTTTTTTGAATGGAATGGAGTCAAAACATGAGGTTTTTGGATAGGAAAGGCTCCCCCTCCCACCACTCTGCCTCCCTTCATCCCTCTGGAGGCAGCCGAGGGATCACGCTGGACCTGGGATTCTGTTCCACCAAATATTGTCGGAATTAATCCCAGTCCCCGTGGACTGTTTGGGCAGAAAACATCAAGTTCCTTCCATGCAGCCAAGAGGAACCATGTCCTGAGCCCTAATCCCAAAAAAACCTGGGCTGAAAAGCTTCACTTCCAGCCAGCAAAGATGGTCCTGCTTAAACTGAGTGCCACGGAAAACTTCCTGTGCCTGATTCCCTGTTTTAAATAGGGATGGTGCAAGCACAGCCGGTGGCTCCTGGCTCTGCAGCCACCTGTGGGACCTGGAGGGGCTGGAACGTCCCCACTTTTGAGGAGAGGACCCCTGGGGTGTTGGGAATGCCGGGTGGGAAGCGCTGGTACCAAGGATAACCCAGTTGTTCTGCTTTCCCTTTGGATAAGGGCACTGCCTTGTTTTTCCAAGCCCTTTCCAAGTGTAACTCTTGGCCGGTGGAGGCTTCGGGAGAGGACGGAGCTGCCGGAGGTGGCGGCTGCCAGCTGCTCCATAAAAACGCTGCCTTGATCCAAAATCCCTCCGGAAGCGCCCCCGGCTCATCCCAGCGTTCCCGGGGGATCGCGCTGACCTAGATTCTGCTGGAGCGCTTGAGGTGGAGCCTCCACTACAATGTGGCTTTTATCTGTTCCCAGAGTGGATCCAGAGGGTGTGGAATGCGCAGGGAGCTTTGATTTCCTTGGAAAGCCGTGGCGGCCAGACCTGCTGCCACATGGTTGGGTTGTTTTTCCTAATCTCCCTCCTTGATCCTTTTGGAGGAGTTCAGGAGGAGCTTATCGTGCAGCTGGGAATGGCTGGGAGAATCCACGGATTTATCAGGCACCTAGCAGACTCTGGAGGGAGGAGCTGGAGCAAATATTCGCTGGGAGGAGCAGCTTTTCCTCTTTGAAGTCCTCACGTGTTCAAGGCAGACATTTCTTATCTGGGTTGTTTTTGCAGGGGGGGATGTCATGCCTTGGGAAAGGCGTTTTTATGGAATTCCTGGGATAACATTTGACAGGCTGGGAAGAGCAGGATGTTTGCAGGAGGGGCTCTCTGGGAAGGAGCTGAGGGTCGGTGCTGCTCCACAGGTGGAATTCCTGCGCTCGGGAGTCTCCCAGTGCTGCCAGAGCCTTGGATTCCTGAAGGTGCCGCCACCTCATCCTGAACTGGGATGAAAAATCGGGCGTGGGAATTGTGGGCTTGATCAGGCGATCCCCAATGGCTGAATCATGGAATGGGTTGGGTGGGAAGGGATCTCTGAAGGCCCTCAAGTCCAACCCCTGCCATGAGGATTCCCAGCTTTCCACTGTCCCAGGCTGCTCCAAGCCCTGTCCAGCCTGGCCTCGGGCACTGCCAGGGATCCAGGGGCAGCCACAGCTGCTCTGGGCACCCTGTGCCAGGGCCTCCCCGCCCTCCCAGGGAACAATTCCTTCCCAATATCCCATCCATCCCTCCCCTCTGGCACTGGGAAGCCATTCCCTGTGTCCTGTCCCTCCATCCCTTGTCCCCAGTCCCTCTCCAGCTCTCCTGGAGCCCCTTTAGGCCCTGCAAGGGGCTCTGAGGTGTCCCTGGATCCTTCCCTTCTCCAGGTGAGCACCCCCAGCTCTCCCAGCCTGGCTCCAGCCCTCAGAGCAGCTCCGTGGCCTCCTCTGGACTCACTCCAGCAGCTCCACATCCTGATGCTGGAATTCCCAGAGCTGGAGCTCCTGTGGGGTCTCACCTGAGCAGAACAAAGGGAAGAATCCCTTCCCTCCCCTGCTGACCCCGGTGCAGGAGGATTCCCTTTGCTCACCTCCTGCAATCCCTGGTTGCCATCTCCCTATCCCAGAAGGGTTTTCCTCCCTGTCCATGTCTTGGACAACATCCAAACCAAGGGAAATGGGGTTGAAATCCCAGCTGTGCTCGGGATTAGCCCAGTTCAGGTGTTCTGGTGACATCTGCACGCGTGGGCACTGCTGGCCAAGGGTTGGCTGAATTCCCACTGCAGCTCCAGGAAAAGATTCCCTGCTTTTGACGTGCCACGTGTGCTGGCCCCGCCACGGAGCGGGAATTGTCTCACGGAGCAGGAATATTTACGCTCCAATCTCCCTCCTTTTGGGCACAGGACAGTCCAGGCCCGTTTCTCCAGCCTTGCTTTCATTAGCGCAGGGCTGCAGTTCATCAGCCCCCGTAAATATTTATATCCCGAGCATTCCTTGGAGGATTCCAAGCCCTGCCCATGATTTCACGGGATGCCTTGTGCCGTTTATTGTGCAACAGCTTTGCCGTGGATGCTCGGACAGGGAATTCCCTGGTGGTCATCAGGGCCAGGGAGGCCCGCTCCCCTCTGGATGTGCTCGTGACCCTGGTAGGAGCTGCCCTTCCCTCGGCGTTCCCTGAGTGGGTGTGGAGCAAAGGCCGGCTGGGGATTCCCCCATGGATGCTCGGAGTCCAAAGGATTTGCAGCTCTGCCAGCCCTGAGCACTCAGAAATCAGGAGCTGTTTCCAAAAATCTCTGGATTTGTAATAAATGAAGGAGTGGAGGGGGGTTCTGGCTCCTTTCCCAATTGCTGTGGTCCTGGGTGAGGTCATGGAATGAGATTGGGTGGGAAGGGACCTTAAACCTCCTCCAGTCCCACCCCTGCCATGGGACACCTTCCACCACCCCGGGGTGCTCCAAGCCCTCTCCATCCTGGCCTGGAACACTTCCAGGGATGTGTCCCCTCACTTCAGAGGCAGGAGAAGACAATGTTGGCTCGAAGGGATAAGGATTTATTTGGATTTTAGGGGCATTTGGATTTTGGGCCTTGTTCTTGCTGCTCTAATGAACCTGGTTGGTTGTTAAGCCATCAGTGCCTCTGGAGAACACTGGGAATGACAATCATGGAATTATAGGATCATCGAGGCCAACCATGTCCTGAAGTTTTAGGTGTTTAACTGTTTATTTTACTTTTTTAAATGGAGAAAATTAAAGTAAAATGGTCTTTCCTGAAGGTTTTTCCAGGGTTCTGTGGAGTGAATGGGATGTGTGGCCATTCTGAATATTTGTATTCCCAAAAAATTCCCTGATTTGGTGCCTGAAGGAATCAGCTGATCAAGAACCTTGTTCAAGTAGCTTCCATATGATAGAATTCCTTCAAGGCTCTTCCAGATTTTTCTTCCAAGCGTTTTATTTGTTAGAATGAACTATTTTTGCAGAATAAAAGGAGGCATGATCATGAATACTTATTAACAATTATTAATAATTATAATATTAATTCTGTTTAAATTATTTTTATTATTATCAGAAAGAAGTTCCTGGTGTAAAGAAAAATACAAACCCAAAGTCTCGACTACTTAATAAATAGTGGATATTTTACTTAATAAATAATTTTACTTAATAAATAATTTTATTTAATAAATAAATCTGCTGAAGCATTGACTACTTTAATGAGTTCATTATCTTTATTTTATTCAATTAGAGAAGATCTCTATTTTGAACTTTAACAGAATATTAATTTTCCTTCTCTCTTTTTCCAGGCAGGATTATTGACCCCACGCCGTGGGGATTCACCTCCTGAACACCTGCACCAGGTACTGCATGTCTTTCATTGCATTTCTGTGCTGTTTTCCCATTGAACGCCACTTCCAAAGGTTTTAGTGCTGGAATGGTTGTGCTGTGCTTGGATTTTCATTTTACTTTTGGGGCTCCGTATTTTGCTCACCTCCCGCTGGCATCCCAGATTTTAATTGCAGGAAGAGGTGATGTGGCCCTTGGAAACAGGGATATTGTGCAGAGTGAATCGAGGTTCATGGAGGCCTTGGAAAACCTTGGATCTTTATTCCTGGTTGCTCCTGGATTATGTGGGGAGGGCCTTTGGGAACAGGGATATTGTTGTGTGGAGTGGATTGAGTGGTTCATGGAGACCTTGGAAAAACCAGGATCTTTATTCCCAGTTGTTTCCAGAGCATGCGGTGAAGACCCTTGGAAAACAGGGATATTGTTGTGCAGAGTGAATGGAATGGAGGCCTTGGAAAACCTTGGATCTTTATTCCTGGTTGCTCCTGGATTATGTGGGGAGGGCCTTTGGGAACAGGGAGATTGTTGTGTGGAGTGGATAGAGCGGTTCATGGAGGCCTTGCAAAAACCGGGATCTTTATTCCCAGTTGTTCCCAGAACATGTGGTGAAGACCCTTGGAAAACAGGGATATTGTTGTGTGGAGTGACTCAAGGTTCATGGAGGCTTTGGAAAACCTTGGATCTTTATTCCTGGTTGCTCCTGGATTATGTGGGGAGGGCCTTTGGGAACAGGGATATTGTTGTGTGGAGTGGATAGAGCGGTTCATGGAGGCCTTGCAAAAACCGGGATCTTTATTCCCAGTTGTTCCCAGAACACGTGGTGAAGACCCTTGGAAAACAAGGATGTTGTTGTGCAGAGTGACTCAAGGTTCACGCAGGCCTTGGAAAAGCCGGGATCTTTGTTCCCAGTTGTTTCCAGAGCATGTGGTGAAGCCCCTTGGAAAACAGGGATATTGTTGTGTGGAGTGACTCAAGGTTCACGCAGGCCTTGGAAAAGCCGGGATCTTTGTTCCCAGTTGTTTCCAGAGCATGTGGTGAAGCCCCTTGGAAAACAGGGATATTGTTGTGTGGAGTGACTCAAGGTTCATGCAGGCCTCGGAAAATCCAGGATCTTTATTCTGGAGCATGTGGGGAGGGCCCTTGGAAACAGGGATATTGTTGTGTGGAGTGGATAGAGCGGTTCATGGAGGCCTTGCAAAAACCGGGATCTTTATTCCCAGTTGTTTCCAGAGCATGTGGTGAAGACCCTTGGAAAACAGGGACATTGTTGTGCAGAGTGACTCAAGGTTCACGCAGGCCTTGGAAAAGCCGGGATCTTTATCCCGGAGCACGTGGGGAGGGCCGGGTGAGCACCTGGCTGTCTCCGCCGCTCCGGTTGCGCTCTCCCCGTGCCTGTGTAACTCAATCCTGTTCCCAGCTGTTCGTGATCCCAGATGGAGCCTGTCAGGGGGAGCAGCCCCGTGTGTGACCCGAGCTGTCCCCGTGGCTCCAGTGGCTGAAATCCTTTCGTGCTCCTGTCAGCCCCAGCCCCCCGCCCGTTCCGTCACGTCCGAGTTCTGGCACGTGCCAGCACCGCAGGGCCTGAGGCGAACTGGGAAGTGCTTGACCAATTTCTGGGATGGCTTTCAGATGGGATTTTATTGGTTTATGAATTGTTACCTCTGTTTCCTCTTCTAAACGAAGTTGCAAAAGTGGAGAGGGAATCAAGGCCAATTCTCCCTCTTTCCCAACACGGGGAAAACCGATCCCATGTGTCGGCCGCGCTCCCATCACGTGCTCGGGCTCATCCTCCGCGGATAATTTTCCATCCTGAACCCACTGCTCTGCTTCGCTGGTGTTTTTTGCTCCTTTGTTTATTCCCCAGCCGCTCGGGACGAGCGCAGAATCCCGCTGGCAGGAACATTTGTGGGAAATCACATCACGTTGCACGTTTGCGCGAGGCCAAATCCACCAGAGAGCCCCCAGCGAGCGCTCGCGCGGCCACGGAGCAGATTCTGTTCCCATTACTCAGCCGAGAGGCTCGCTGGATGTTTATAGCTGTTGGGTGGGCAAGAAAGTTGGGAAGAGTCGGGATTTGTCGGAGCCTTTGATGGTTGAGGCTGGGTGGGAATGAAAGCAGCTGGGCTGGGTTGAGTAATGGGGTGGCACGGGTAGCCCTGACTCGTGGTAACTCATTTCTCGCTGGAATAACTCATTTCTCTCTGTGGTGACTTGGATTTGCCTGCTCAGCCCGTTCCTCGGAGCTGCAGGAATTGCTGGAAGGCTCCGAGTCACTTTTTGGATTGTTATGACTCGGCCTAAGAGCCGGATTTGCCGGATAAAGGAGCTGAGGCTTCTTTGTTAGGGAAACGTGAGGACTTTATTTAGCAATTCCCACTTAGGGCCTGTGGTCCTGGAGAGCTGCTCTTGAGTGATGGTTGGTCCCAAATTCCCTGCTCCCAGCAGCACCCTGGATGGATAATTCTGTGTTTCCCTGCTTCTCTCCTTGGAAAATCCTGGGAAAAGCAGCCGTGGCTTTAATGCTCAGACTGGACTTCACAGCTGAGTAAAGCATCCCTCGATGGCTCAGTTTTCCTTCAGGGGAGCAGAAACCCCCAATAAACCGTTCCCGTTGTGGTTCTGGAGAAAAATGTGGGCTCTGGTGGACGCTTCTTAAATGGAGGTCAAGCAAAAGTTGCCTCATCCTTGAAGGATTTGCTTGACAAAGGTGGCTGGAATAAAGCCGGATGTTTTTCCGGAGGGCTGGCCGCGTATCTGAGGAGAACAATCAGCGTTTTACGGGCTGAAGCCACACCAAAGGGATTCGAAACTGGCCGAGACATCTGAAACAAAAAATATTCCTCACCAGGGAGCCCTCAGGAATTGGGAGGTTGGTGCTTGGGCTCCGTGAGCTTGGCCAGCTCTTGTTCCATCCCCTCATCGGCAACCCCGCGTCCTGATAAAATTCCTGCTGCTGGAGCTCTGCCTTGGCTGGGATGCGCAGGGTGGTGGCTCAGGGAGCTGTGCCGTGTGCTCCGGGAGCCTTGGGAAGCTCAGCCCACGGAAATCAGGCGGGCTTGGATGCAGCCGGAGCTGGGGTTGAGGCAGGAGGGCGCTCCCAATGGCACTGGCACGGGAATAAAGCCTTTGGGAAGGGCAGGATGAAGCTCTGGAAGTTCCAGGGCTGGGAAAGGTCAGTAGGGTGTGAAGGGAAAGCCTCGTGTCCCTCACCAAACCATGGGGGATTGGTCCTATTTTTCTTTTCCGAAGGATGTCAAAAAGTGGAAGTTAATATTAAAAAAGGGCTAAAAAAAAATGAGAGCGAGAGATTGGAAAGCTCTTAATCCACTGCATTTCTGAAAAAACTGAAATAAATGGAGTGACTTGGTATTTATGCACTGGGATCATTTTGAGAGAGAAAACTCTGGAAACAAAAGGATAAGATAGAGTGAGAATCCGAGCTGGAAGCTAAACCCCAGCACGTTGTGCCTTGGCCACAGCCCAGGGCTTGTGATGGAAGTGCCACGGAGGATTTGCTGTCCTCTGGTGCTCCTCAAACCAGGCCTGCACGGGAGGGGTGCTCAGGCAGGACCCCGAGAAGCTTTAATTTGAGGATTTTATGTCGTTTTGGGGTTTTATGGAGCAGGGTGAGTGGGGGAAATGGGATTGGTGGGGGGGTGCAGGAGGTCAGCACTGATGAGTTCACGGTCCCTGCAGGACTCACAGCTTTGTGAAGAAATGCACTTGAAAATCCTCCTGGATTCCAGAGGACAGGACTGCTGTTCCTGGGGATTTACAGGAGATTGAGACTTGGAGTCACAGGAGGGTCCTTGCTGGCTGGAGTGTCCCACCAGGAGGTGCTGCCTGATGTGTCCCTCAAGGGAGTGAAGCTCTTGGAGCTGATGATGCTCGTTATTCTAACGAGTTTTCTCTCATTAAACATCACAGAATGGTATTTAGAGGAAAGACTGGTCACGGACAGCTGTTGGATGTTTTTGGGTGTCTTTATATTCTGAACGTTTGAGCTGAGGGCAGTTTGGTGCCTTGCTCTGGGAGCTCTGGAATGGGCAATGGATTTTAAGGAAAAGGAAACTTTTCCTTCCTTTCCTCCCTGATTTATCTCCAGACGTCTCCGTAGGTACCGCTCCATTTGTCGTGTCCAGGGTTCCGTCAGAACAGACAGCTCTGTGGGACAGAGGGTGAGGGTGCTGATAAATCCCCCCTGGTAAACCCCACTCATTCACTTCCCAAAATAAATCATTTTGGGAAAGCAAATATTTCTGACTTTGTGTAGCAAAACCAGGAAAAAAAAATATTTCCAGGTCAGCTGGGTGACTGGTGATGAGTTCTTGTTCTAATCCAGTGCTGCAGGATTGATCCCAGTGATTCTGTGCTCCCTGGAATCCCATTTTTCCCCCGGGCTGTGCCGTGCCTGTCCTGCCTTTCAGTCCAATTCCCTTTTGCTTTCCATTATCATAAACCCGAGCGAGCTTAATGAGCTGTGTTGTTGAATTGCTTCCAGACCAGAGGTGAAGGGCCCCCAAGAGCAGGTAAATGATGTTCTCCATCTGATCCCGTTGGGATGGGATTGAAGGAGGCTCAGGAGTTGTTGCCTCTCCTGTGGGTGCCGAGCTTGTGACTTGGGATGAGGAGTTTGGGGGTGTTCTCCCTTTTGTTGTTGTTTGAGCTGGAAAGGAAACACCTCTGGGTGTCCCCTGGAATGTGAACAGATCCATCATGGATCAGGGTTGTTGGGATCCATCTGCTCTGGCCTTTCTCGGCCATGGGAGGAGCAGAGCGCTGTGAAAAATCGGCGCTGTGCGTGTGAGGTTCAGGGCACTGAGAGCTGAGCTGCTGCTCCCGAGATCCCTGTGAAACTCAGCTGAGCATGGAACAACTCCAGAGCCATCCTCTGGCAAGAGAGCCTTGGATATCCCTCGGTGTGGCACGTGGGGTGAGCTCCTGAGTCCTGGGAGGAGCTCGGGGCGTTCTCAGGCTGCCTGAGGACAAAGGATTGGTGTTCCAGGCCTTGGGGATACAGCTCTGCTGGCCTGGCAGCATCTCCAGCTTCTGGAAGCTGGGAGAAGCCTCCCCAGGACCATCAGCTTGGAACTTGCAGGAGGGATTTAATCCCAAAATTTGTTCTGCTGTGAAGCTCCTTTGGGGCAAAGCAGTTCTTGGGGATGGTCCTGGAAAACCAAAAAGTGGCTGAGGGGTTCCTGGGGATGTCCTGGAAAACCAAAAAATGGCTGAGGGGTTCCTGGGGATGGTCCTGGAAAACCAAAAAGTGGCTGAGGGGTTCCAGGGGATGTTCTGAGCTGCCTGTGGCCACTGGGATGGCAGAGCAGTGGCCCCCAGCATGGCAGTGACAGGCTGCCACCGTGGGCTCAGGATGCCCAATTCCAAATAACATCCAGCCCAGGAAGAGGGAAAAGCCCCCAGAAAGCAGCCAGGATGACTGGACTGATAAAATTTTTTGGCCACTTAGCTCCAAGATTTGAAAAGCTTTAATGGGAACAGGAGGGAAATCTGCTCTGGGGGGCAGGAAATGGGATCTGGAGGCCCAGCACCTCAGTGGGAGCATCGCTGTCCTTGGAGGAGCCGTGCAGACGTTTCTTTTTATCCCAAACAGAGCAATTTCCTGCCTTCCAACTGTTCCAGCCTGCCTGTGCTTCCCCAGGAATCCCCAGCAGCAGGAATGTGGCATCTGTCAACACGTGCTGCAGGAGCAGCACAGGAGCTGAGAGCGGGGCTTGAAATAACAAAACCCCGGGGCAGCTGCAGGAGCAGGGAGGATGTGGGGAACACCCGGATTTTGGGCTCAGAGGGCAGAGGAGGTGGCAGAAATGCGGGTGACAAGTGTGGCAGGCTTGGGGACAAAAGCAAAGCCCAGCCTGTGGTGGCACAAGGTGGATCTGGAGCTGCTGAAAGGAGCAGATTTCAGCAGGGTTTAGTCTGGGGCAGCTTCAGCTCTGGGGGATGTGGGAGCTCTCGTACACCTGCTGGGTAATTTGCTTTTGTGGCCAGAACCCTTCTCCTGTCCCATCTGCCCCTCCTGCATCCTGAAGTGTTGGCATCTCTTGGAATCACAAATTGGAGGCCCTGAAGCGTCACTTGAATTTCCAACCGGTTGCTTGCCCAGTGAATTTAATCCGAGTTTTTGGATCAGTTTAAATAAACCTTAAATACTGGGCTGAGTTGGAATGGCTTTTCCCTCCTGGGCTGGACCTGGGAGTCTCCTGAAGGTTTTTATTCCCTGTGGAGTCTCCAGCACCATCTGATTTATGGCCTCCAGCAAAAAAAAAAAACCCTTGTCCTGAGTCAGCTCCTCTCTTGTAATGCTGAATTTTGGGATCAGTTTATTTAAACCTTAAATACTGGGCTGAGTTGGAATGGCTTTTCCCTCCTGGGCTGGACCTGGGAGTCTCCTGAAGGTTTTTATTCCCTGTGAAGTGTCCCTCACACCTGATTTATGCAGTGCAGGTGCCCCCAGCAAAAAAACCTTGTTGTGAGTCAGCTCCTCTCTTGCAATGCTGAGTTTTTTGATCCATTTGTTTAAACCTTAAATACTGGGCTGAGTTTGAATGAATCCTCCCTCCTGGGTTGGACCTGGGAGTCTCCTGAAGGTTTTTATTCCCTGTGGAGTCTCCAGCACCACCTGATTTATGCAGCGCAGCCCAGCAAGAAAAACTTGTCCTAAGTCAGCTCCTCTCTTGTAATGCTGAATTTTGGGATCAGTTTATTTAAACCTTAAATACTGGGCTGAGTTGGAATGGCTTTTCCCTCCTGGGCTGGACCTGGGAGTCTCCTGAAGGTTTTTATTCCCTGTGAAGTGTCCCTCACACCTGATTTATGCAGTGCAGGTGCCCCCAGCAAAAAAACCTTGTTGTGAGTCAGCTCCTCTCTTGCAATGCTGAGTTTTTTGATCCATTTGTTTAAACCTTAAATACTGGGCTGAGTTTGAATGAATCCTCCCTCCTGGGTTGGACCTGGGAGTCTCCTGAAGGTTTTTATTCCCTGTGAAGTGTCCCTCACACCTGATTTATGCAGTGCAGGTGCCCCCAGCAAAAAAACCTTGTTGTGAGTCAGCTCCTCTCTTGCAATGCTGAGTTTTTTGATCCATTTGTTTAAACCTTAAATACTGGGCTGAGTTTGAATGAATCCTCCCTCCTGGGTTGGACCTGGGAGTCTCCTGAAGGTTTTTATTCCCTGTGAAGTGTCCCTCACACCTGATTTATACCCCCAGCAAAAAAAAAAACCCCTTGTCCTGAGTCAGCTCCTGTCTCATAATGCCTGAAAAACGAGACCTTTGGGAACTGGGGCGAGGTGAGTGCCTTGGTGATCTGCGTTCCCTGCCCAAATCTTGCTGCTGCTGGGCAGGGCAGGGAAGGATCTCCTGGAAGGTGCTGAGGATGCCGGCTCCATCTGTTTCTGGCTCCAGGTGGGATTCTCCCGAGCGGCTCAGAGCGCTGGGGCTGAGCCCAGGGATTTGTTTCCAGGAGCAGCCCAGGATGGGTCTGTGCTGAGCCTACAGAACAGTGCCCTCTCGTGTGCTGACAGGGCTGGGAGCTGCGATCCTGTCCCGAGATCCTCACGGATTTTGGAGCGTGGATCAGGAATTCAGCCTGACCCGCGTGCACAGGTTGTTATTTGTGGGTTTTTTCCACTCTGTGGCACAACGGCTCTGGAGGTTTTTGTGGCCTTAAAATGACATCATTTTAAATGATGTAAATGAGATTTTTTTAGCTACTTCATAGTTCAATACATTGAATGAATTTTTTTATTCTAATAAGGAGAAAAGCCTAATAATTCAATTTTTTTTTTTACTTTCATGCTCCAGCTGACACAGATTGCAGTGCTGTGTGTGCAGTGGCAGCAGCTGAGCTCATGTGCCAGGAGCTGGAGGTTTAAGGTGTGGATCCCCATTTCACAATGGTCCCAAAAGGGAAAATTCACCATTAATATTGGCATTTCTGGGTGGTTTTGGTTTGGGTTTGCCCATCATTGTTTGTCACTGCAGCAGGACTGTGTGAACTGCTCTGTGAGGTTCAAATCCTTGAATTTTGCCAGAGACTTTGCAGCTTCCAAACCCGTGTCTTCTCTCTGGGCACAGCCTCCCAGTGCAGCCCAGTTGCTCCATCCTTTCACTGGCTGGGGGTAAGAAATCCCATTCCTCATCTCATGGAATCATCGAGGTTGGGAAAGACCTCCAAGGTCACCCATTCCAACCCTGCAGCCCGTGGCAGGGATGGTCCTCGTGGTGTTCTCTCCATTTTTTTATCACGTTTTACCCTTGGCTGCTCTTTGCATGGTCTAAGTTTGGTTCTTTCCTCAGGGATTTATCCGGGTGAAATTGTCCAGCCCGGAGCTCTTATCTGCTCCAGGGTGGGAGATGTGGAGAAATCAACTTCATTCAGGGCCCATGTGTGGGTTGGAAAGGCTGCAGTCCTTTTAGGCTGGTCCTAGAATAAATGCACCTACAAATTAATATTCTTTGGAATCGTAGGAGAACCTGTGCTGGGAATTAGCTTGATTTGGGGCAGCGCTTGTTTTCTGAACGTACGGAAAAATAATTTATCGGGGAAAACTTAAATTTTTAATGAGGTTTATAACCCTGCTTTGCTGGTGCCTCCTCCCTGCTGCAGGAGAGCGGAGCCTGCCTGATTTTTCCTTGGGATTTGGGAGTGTTTTCCAGTGGGATGGCCGGAGCCTGTCCCGAGGTGGAGGAATGCATGTTAAATAAACAGCCAGCGTGGGCCCTGCTAGCGCTGGGTGTGTTTGCCTGATGTTTAGGAAGGGGGGTGTGTTTGGATGGAGGGGGATGTGTTTGGATGAAGGATTTATATCTTGAGCTCGGGTTCCCTTTGCGCTCGCTCCAAGGGCTGAGATCCTGCCTTTGGATCCAGCCAAGGGGAGTCAGGAGGGGACTGGAATTGCATAAACCAGAGACGTTGTCCACGTGGATGAGCCTGGAGAGCCGGGTCCTATCCAACGTCTTTAGGAACTTGCTGTTGAGGGTCGGCCTGGATGACCTTTAATGTCCCTTCCAACCCAAACGATCCCAAAATTCTGTGGGATCGGGGTTGTAATTGGTGCCGTTTCCCCGTGGTTGGTCCTGTTTTGCTTCCAGCATCGGTTCCTGGCTCTGAGGATGGAGATTCCAGAGGGAACCTGGTGGATGCTCCTCTGCTCACAGCCCCACCTTGGCGAGGGAAACAATCAAACCTTTCTTTTGATCAGTGGAACAGTGGAAATTCCCATTCCAAGGGCTGGGTCCTTCCAACCCAAACCATCCTGTGGAAGCTCCGGCCTTGCAGAGGAGCTGAATCCAAACCAGCTCCGGGGAACCTGCAGGGTTTTCCCAGAGAGTGGCTGTGAGCGGGGCTGGTGGAATCTGTGTCAGAAGGGGCAAATGGACCGGGAAAAATCCCTGGGAATGCTGATGCTGTGCCCCAAGATGATGCCAAGAGAACAAGAGGTTGCTCAGGCAGGGTGTTGGATTTAACCTGGAAATGTCTGGGAGGGAATTTTCCTTCTGTTCCTGCTTCAGTCAGGGAAAATGACTCGGTGCACATGTTTTTCAGTTCGAGTCGAGTCGCTTCCCATTTTTCTCTTGGAAGCCAGGCAGGAAGATCCTGGGCATTGGCAGACTGGAGTGGGAAGGGCTGGTGCTGCACCTCTGCTTCTCCTGTTAATTGATTACAAAAGTCTTTGCTCTGAGCTTGCTGTTGACTCCAAAGGAGGAAGGCAGCACTAATCCTGCTGTTCCCACCAAGGGAGGTGCCAAAATCTTGGGATATTCCGTGCTGGGAAGCCCAGCTGGTGCCACTGGGTGCAGGACTGGTCCATGCTGGGCTGGGCTGGGCTGGCCCAGCAGCTGCTGAGGCCTCAGGGCTCTGAATTTCTTGCCACAGCAGAATTATCTCCCTGCCATTGTGCCTGCACGCAAAGGCTGCACCAGTAATTCCATGTTCTTATAATTCCCCCCGCTCGGATAAAAATCAGATGGGAACAAATGTGCGGCACATGAGGACCGAAGACTTTTATTACAGTATCTTTTTAATTATCAAGGTGGGGAATCACGTTTTACAAAGTCTAATAAATTGAATTTTATTATGGTTTGTGTGAGGACTTATTTAATAGCAGATTACACAAGATGCTGACACAATTCCTTTTTCTTTCCCGGAGGTTTATTTGTCATTTGTTGAACTCTGGGAAAACGAGCTGGGAATGAGAGCGGAGGGTTGCAGATCTAATCCAAGGAATGGTTCACATTCATGGTTTAGATTAGCTCATCTTAATTCCAGATTGTGAGCACTTGGAGCAGCTGGGAAACCCAACCCAGGCAGTTGGGCTTCTTTAGGAACGAGCTCCTGCTCTTTTCAATAGGTGCTTTGGGAAGTCTCAAATCCCGAATTCCGGCTCTTGGCTTTGGAAGGAGCTCCCTGGTGTTGGAACTCGGGGCTTCTGTGGAGCCTCCTGCCCTGGGCAGGTGTGGAGAGGAATGGATTTGGTTCCCTAAGATGGGAACTGCTGGATTATCCATGGAATCATGGAATGGTTTGGGTTGGAAGGGATCTTAAAGCCATCCAGTTCCACCTTCCGCTATCCTGAGCTGCTCCAAGCCCCGTCCAACCTGGCCTGGGACACTTCCAGGGATCCAGGGGCAGCCACAGCTTCTCTGGGAATTCCATCCCAGCCTCTCCCCACCCTCTCAGGGAAGTTTTCCTTCCCGATATCCCATCTAACCCTACTCCAGTGAAGCAGCCCTGGGATTCTGTGGGTTTGTGCTTTGTTGGGAATTTTTTCACTGAGGTTTGTTCACAGCACATTCAGCTCTCGGTGATGAAAAGCTCCTCTCTTGGATTTCGGATTTATTATTTGGATTTATTTGGTTGTATTCCCTGTTTCTGGGAGGGTCAGTCCATACAAAAACCCCTTTCAGTTCTGGATGCAAACAAAAGTTATGAGCAATAGTTTGGATATCAGGTTCTGCGTGTTGAGGAAATGCCAGTTCGAGGGAATTGCACATGGATCCCCTTCCCAAATTTGTGTTTGGAAAAGCAACAGACAAAGCTGATCCCTGTGCTAAATTAATGGGAACGCGAGTTACAACTTGCACAGAGAGGTTCCAACATGATCAGGTTTATGTTCCCATTTTAACTCCTAGGAAAACTTTTGGGAGTGAAAATCAATCCCATAAACCCACGGAAGACCTTTCTGGCCCCATGGCTACAGCGAGCACAGACATTTAAGAGATGATTTTCATATGCATGGAGTCATTTTAGAATTCTGGACGGGAACAGTTTGTCTGGGATTCATAATAAATTATTCATCCTTTTATTACCATAATAATCGCTTTTTATGGTTATATTGTGAATGTTCTTATGAAAGCACAGAAAAATCTATTAATTATTTTCCAGGATTTTATAGTATTTAGTTTTTTCCTAGAGTTTTTCCCTGTTCTGGGGGGTTTTTTGATGTTATCAGAAAGCAAAGCAGTTATTTTTTTTTTCTCCAAAGGTAAAAGTCTCCCTGCGCACTTGTTTTGTGTATCAGAGCTGGAAGAACATGAGAACAACTTATCCAGGGAAAATGCCAGTCTGGAGGCCTCTTCCCTACTTTTTTGGTCCCTGTGGATTCTGGGGGTGTTTCCTTTAACCTTGTGTAGGTCCGTAATTGATTTATAGAAAATCCCAAACAGGGGGTGGAGCCTTAAAAATAAGAAATGTTGTTGTGTGCCAGGAACAGCTGGCAAGAGCCTGGAATGGAGGATTTTCCCCCTTTAACAGGAGGAGGGTTTAGTGCTGATTAATAGGAGCCTCCAGGGCCTAAATTTGTCCAAAGTTTATAAGGGATTTGTGTTAAATTTATAAATTCTCATTCTCAACCTGGTTGTCGGAGGGCTGGACAGTTGTTGGTTGGTTTTTCCCAAAGTAAATGATTCCTGTGTGGATCAGCAGCTCCCAAGGATGTTTAGTTCCATGGTTTTGACCAACCTGGTCTGTGGAAGCTCAGCCTCAGCGGGGGGTTGGAATGAGGGGAGGTTTAAGGTCCTTTCCAACCCAAACCGCTCCGGGATCTTCTGGAAGTTGCTCTGAGAGCACGGACTGGGTTGTTGCTCTGGGCTTTGTCATAATTCTGGCTTTGGAGGGAAAGGCTTTATGGAATGTTGTTGAACCAGGATATTTGGTGGTGTCAGAGGCTGAGGGAGTGTGAAAAGGACGGATAAATCTTGGTTTTTGTGTCTCATTGGATGAGCTGAGTCTCACCTCGTGCCAAGTTCAAGGTTGCGTGCGGTGCTCTTTAAGTGACGGGGTCTTTAAGCGATGCTCAGCCTGTGGAGCACTGAACACCGGGGAATCTTGGAATAATCAAGGGATAACCTTGGAATTCTTTAATGAGATCAGCCCTGTTGGTCAGAGCCTGCTGCCGATGACACCAAGGTCGTGGTTCAATCCCTGGATGGGCCACTCACGTAAGAGTTGGACTTGATCATCCTGTGGATCCCTTCCCACTCCGAATATCCAGTGATCTGGAATTAAAGTGGGAATGAAGAGCGCTTCCAGAGCTTCTGAAACGTTTCAGAAAATCGCTTTTGTGCATTGGATCTCCTGAGGGGATCCTGCTGGAGGTGTCCATGTGGTTCCTGTGTGACCCCACAAAGGAGGGGGTTTGAGAGTGGGAAATGATGATAACATTTGGGAGGTTGGGTCCTGGTTCATCCCATATCCCTGATTTCCTGCTTGTGACCCAAGGTGGATCCAACAGCACCGGGCTCAGCAGCAGAGCTCAGCACATTCCTAAGCTAAGGCATGGGACTAACCCTGTGGAATGAGGCTCCTGCTGGAACAGCATCCTGGACTGCAGCCTGGATACCTCAGGAAAAATATTCTCCAGGAAACGTTGCCTTTGGAGCTGGTTTTATCCTGTGCATCCATTTGGGCTCCGGGTGCTGGAAGGGCTGGGAAAGTGTCACCTTTTGGGGCCTGTGCAGAGCCCAGCACAGCGCACTCAGACTCCCCTTCCCGTGGTGTTTAAACCCTTCCTACACCCAGAAAATCCTGGATTAGTGCACTACAGGTGCTTCCTCCTTGGTCCTGCTTCATCCAGGGACCAGCAGACTGGAAGATCCAGGAGCCCTCCGGCCACCTGGTTTTGGTGTTGGCTCCTTGTCGCCTGGGATGTGGCACTGGGAGCTGGGGGAAGCTGCTGGGAGCTGAATTCTTCCCTGCCAAATGCCAAGGAGCTGCTTCTCCGATTTTTTTCCTGTTCTAAGTTTATGATATTAATGGAGAAGAAGTGCTTAAAGCCCTCAGTGGTTGCTCAATGTAGCCTTTGGCACCACACGCAGCAGTGGTGGAAAAAAAGCAAACAGAAGTGTGAAGAGCCCGACAAAACACATGGAAAATATCTTGTATTATATAAATGGGCTCAATGCCTGTGCCTGAAGTGCTGCCTCTCATTTGAGTAAATTCCTCCCACCAAGGAGGCAGAAAAATCAGGAATTCAGAGGCAGGAGCAATGAAAAGGGGAAGCAGTTGAGTGTTTTGGAGGTGTTCTGCCCATGGTGGATTTTAAAGTGGCTGGAAGGAGTGTAAAGGAAGGAGATGCCATGACTTCAGTGTTCCTTCTGGGAATACACAACAAAAGAGGTGCTTGAACAGGAAAACCACCAGACTGGGTTTTCAGATGGTGGGGGTGTTGCAGAATCAGGCTGGGACCACGAGCTCCACAAGTTGCCACTGAGATAAGAGTTAAATGAGATTAAAAAAACCTTCAAAACCCCCAAAAAACTCCAAAAACAAAACTCCAAACAACCCCTGAACAGCAGCAAAAAAACCGCAACAAAAGCCCCGACTAAACAATAGCCAGGAGTAGAAATCCCAAGGTAATTGGAATGGGAATATGTTTTAGTGGTGAACGTGGTGTTGCTGGGTTGATGGTTGGATTTGATGTTCTCAGAGGTCTTTTTCACCATGGATGATTCCAGTCCCTCGGGATGAGCACAGGGATTTATAAGCGAGCAGAAGTGGTTTGGGTTTTTTGTTTACTGTCATAATTTGGGGGAGTTTCTTCCTCTCCCTGTGGTGTTGGAGGCAGAGATGCTGGTGGTGCACAGGTGAAGATCCTTTCCAAGAGATCTGGTGGTACCTCTGGTATATCCAGGTAATTTCAGGAAAATTACCTCTGGAATTTCTTCTGTGATCCAGGGCTTTGGGGCTTTAGGGAATGAAGAACCCTGTGGGCTCTCAGTGCAACCTCCCCTCTCCATCCTCCAAGGAACATCCTGCCTCTTATCCATCCCTTCGTATCCATTCTCTGCCTCCATCATCTTTCATCTGCCCTTAATTAACTTTTCCCGTTCTGCTGAGTGTGCAACGTCCCAAGATTAACCTAAGAGGGAGTACAAGGTTCCCGGAGAATTGAAAACCAATTTCTCTGTCTTCGTGTACCTGTCAAGGATTGAGTGCCAGGGCTGGAATTCATCCTCTGGTGGCTGATGGTATCGTGTCCACCTAAATCACCTTCCTAGCAGGGCTCGAGATGTGTTAGGCTGGATTCCCTGGCTGCCATCCAGTTCTTGGTGGGATAGGGAAGCAGCGGGGTTGGAGTCGACGCCGACTCCTCCGCGTCTGGCAAAAATCTGGTTGTGGAGCAAGAGGGAAATGCTGGCTGGTCAAAATTCCTGGGTGTCCTCATCCCTGACAAAAGCTGAGCTCTGCTGTTTATAAAAAGGGCCTTGAGTTGGGCTTAGTCAGCTGCTGATCCCTGGGAACGAGGAAGGGGGGTGTTGTTTCTCCATCTAATCACTTGCAGGCTTGTGATTACAACATTTAATGATGATGGCCGAGGTCAGTTTTTAATTAGCTGAGCCACATGATGGGCTCTCGCAGTGCCAGCAAAGCCTTTCCTCATTGATGTCTGGCGTGATGTTCCAGAAGAGCAGCTGTGCCAGTGAAATCCTGGATTTATGGGTTAAATCACGCTGTGTATTTCCCGATCCCGAGCTGTTTTGCTCTGATCTGGATGGGACACGGTGGGTCCAGATTGCAGCGTGCAGCAAGTCCCTGTCTTTGTCCAACACGTTGAGGAGTGAGCAATAAATAGGAAAAATAATCCAAAAGTCTTGGGAAGTTGGCAGACGTGGCTGTTACCAGGACTCACATGATGCTGTGGCCCGGTGGAACCGAGCTGTTGCCGATTGAATCACATGTTTTTGTCCTGGTAACAACCAATAACATCCCGCTCCTTCCCAAAAATCCTAAATATAGCCCTGAGAACCTCCAACCAGGGAGGATTGGCACCGGACCGTGCCTTTTCCACAAGCCCCGTGTGATGGCCGGGACACGGCGGGACCCGTGCCAGGAGCAGATGGCAGAGCAGGCTGCACATTCCTGAGGCACCACTCAACTTCTCCCTCTCCCCTTCCCTGCAAGGAGGGATGGATCCCAGGCTGGATTCACGCATGGCTTCGCCTCCAGCATGGATGGAAAGGTATTGGAAAAGGCAAACGGATGACTTGGGTTTTCCTGGCCCACACGTGGATGATAACAATCCCCCCAGTTCCCTCCCTGCCGTGGGATGGGGTGGAGGAGATGATTCCCTCAGGGATGAACCAGCCCCTTCCAAGCTGAATGCACACATTTGTTTTCCTGAACGTACATCTCGACACGCTCCGTGCACGCTCTGCCCTTGACCCTGCTTGCATGTGAGCTCTAAATTTTTCCATTGATTTCCTGGAGGTCTGGAGCTTTCAGGCAAGGCTGTGTCCCTTTGAGCCATCCAGGTCTGGAGTGTGTTTAGGGGATGAGGTTTAGCCAAGTCTGAGGTCGCTCAGAGCTCTGCACGTGAGCAGATCTTCCCTTATCGTGCTGCTCTGCCGAGCCAAGGACGCGTCCCCGGGGTGTTGCTCCTCAAGCTGGGGCGAATTCTGGGGGGGTTTCACCTCCCCTCAAAGTCTGGGGCTGGTCCCTGGTGAAGGCAGAGCTTCCAACCTGTTGCATTGTTCATAAATTCATCAAATTTGGCTCTCAGACATCGCTGCTGGGATTATTTTTTATGTTTTCCTGTAACGTCGCTGTCGAATTATGGTGCCTCAGTTGTTTTATATTTACCTCATTTTTGTAATCAGGTTTAGCCCAGTTTGTGTTTTTCCCCCTCACTTTTGTCACCTGGTTTAGCCCAGTTTGTTTCTGCCTTCCTTGATTCCATCAGGAACCAGGGCCCCCACCAGGAATCCTCCAGCCCTGACCTCGGGCACATTTCTGCTCTGAAGAGGGAGGAATCTCCTGCAAACCTTTTTGCTCCCCACTCTGGCCACTTCCTGGCACCCACTGGTCCCATTCCAACAGAGATGTGCTGAGTGAGCTCTCCCACTCAACTTTGAGCCTTTCACAGCACCCAAGGTTCCCAGCAAGAAAAAATTGGAATTCGTGGAAGTTTGTGCCATGTCTCTGTTAATTCAATGCTCGAGGATTTTTCCGCTGAAGTTTTGGTTTATGCAAAGCTGAGTTTAAACTAAGGCTGGGTTTTGCCTCAAGGATGAACGTTGTGCTTTATGAAGTTGAGCAATGTTTTGTCCTCTGAGCCTGACCTGGAGTTGCAATTCCTGGGGAAGTTGGAGGGAAGAGCTGTTTGGAGAAGCAGCGGCCTGAGGTGAGGGCTCTGTTTGGGGTGTTCCCCATACTCGGGGTGGGAGCTGTTCTTCCTTTCTTCTTGGCTCCCAGGAAATGAGAAAAGCAGGAAAAATCTTCTGGAAAACTCAGGAGTGAACTTGGATAATCTGAGGTTTGCTCTGTCGCTTTGGCACTTTCTGTTTAATGGGGCTGGCACAAATTTGACTCTTAAAATTCCTCAGGATCCCTGTAAAGATGAGGATGAATCCATTTCCTTGCATTTTTGTCTGGGAAGACGCTTGTTCCATCCACGTATATCCAGTTCTGCCTGCGGGGAAGGACAAAGAGCAGACTTTGGTGAGGCTTGGGGTTTTTTCAGGCCACTTGGGGTTAAGCTTTGATGTTAATGGTTGTTCTGCTAGAAATCTCAGGGCTTGTGCAAGGAGATTCCAGGGAAGTGTTAAATCCAGCTGGGTCTGGAACGGGACACGGCTCCCACTGGGAGGTTTTTTTGTGTCTGGACAACGCCGGTGGCTTTCACGAGGATCTCATCTTTTCACCGTCCTCACTTCCTTTTCTTATCGCTACTGGCTCTACACGCGAATTTCCATCAACAGGCGAGGGCTTGGAAGCTCTGATCCCAGCCGGATCAATTCCGAGGGTTTCTGGACGTGCCAGTCAGGAACGCACTGTAGCGTAGCCTGATATGAAATATTTTGAGTGTCCTGCTGTAGGTCTCGCCTTTATAAACAAGAGCCAATCCAGAAGTTTAGCAAGGATTGATAGGATCAGGATGTATTTGCAGGGAGGGCTGGCTCAGATGGAGCAGCTGTAACTCGCCCTCAGTGGGAAGTGGAATCTGCTGCTCTCCCTGTGTGGCTGTGAAGGAAAAAGGGCCTAAAAATGAGGAGAAACTCTTGGAGTTGAGATGTATGTTCAGAATGAAGGGTTATGGGAGGGATTTGGGATGTTCCCAGGGTGTGCTAAATTAATTCCAGTCTTAATTAAAAGGATGTACGCAACTCTTAATGAGGGCAAGCGCATACTTGGGGTATGGAGTGAAATGGAACATTTGGGATTTTTGGGAGAAATTCCTCCCTGTGAGGGTGGGCAGGCCCTGGCACAGGGTGCCCAGAGAAGCTGTGGCTGCCCCTGGATCCCTGGAAGTGTCCAAGGCCAGGCTGGACATTGGGGCTTGGAGCAACCTGAGATCATGGAAGGTGTCCCTGCCCATGGCAGGGGTGGGATGGGATGAGCTTTAAGGTCCCTTCCCAAACCATTCCACGATTCCTTCAGCGCTGGGTGTGCTCTGTGTCCCAGCATCCAGGACCTTGGGATCCAGCTGCTGTAGGACCCTTTGGGAGCTCATCCCGGCTGGAGAAAGCACTGGAGGGTGTGGTGTGGGCAGACCCGCCTGGACAGGGGTGTTGGGGTGACACTGGAGGACACACACTGGAAGAGCCCCATCCCAGGGCATCTTTCCCTGGCCCTCACTGGGATCAGCCCCCGAGCTCCGCGAGGCTGAGCGCGGCTCTCCCGTGTTTTACCGAGTCCCGGTTCCGTGGCGTAATGCCGCCACACCCTTTTGGAATAACGCGGGATCCTTGGGGAAGGGAGAAGTGGATGGGGTGGGGAGCCCTTGGTGGAGCTCCACACCCACCCTTCAGCTGCTCCGCTGGCCATCCCCAGAGCAGGCCCAGGACTGCTCCATCCCGGCCTCCCCGGCCCTGCAGCTGTATGGGAGTTACAACACAAACACCCTCAGTTATCCCAGTTGGACACGAAAGCAGCCGCGCGTTCCATGGGAAGCGGTGATGCCAGAACGGGGAGGTCAGCGCTGTGCAGTGTTTTTCTGGCAAAGGATAAACCCATCGGATGGAAGGCGGTGCCTGGGGAATCTCCGGAGCGGCGGGATGAGCTCCGAGCACGACTGGAGATAATGGGGCTTGGGGAAGGGATTGAGCCAGGGAATATTGGAGAGAATCCAACCCCCCGAGCCCAATGGCCACCCTTCTTCGGGATGAAGTCATTGGAAGCAGCGCAACCGCTTATCCAGAGGGCCAACCTGCTTCCAGGAGTTTTGGGATCATGGTTTAAACAGGTTTTTGTGTTCCCAGCCCTCCGTGCCCGCAGGTGCTGCTGGCGCTGCCTCATCCCCCCTCGGAGCAGCTCCAACTCAAGTTCCCTGTCTTTTTTTTATCCAGGAAAAGGCTTTTAGCTCTTCTTTCCTGCAGAACGGGGTGCTCAGAACTGTCAGCACCACGCAGTCCATCCCTCCAGGAACAGCCCCACATCCAAGAGGATGGAGGCAATGTGTCAGAACATGTGGAAAAATCCCCCGGAGCTTCCAGTTGACGCTGGAATTATTAAAAACAAAAAGCGGAGAAAAAGCGTTCATGGAACTCTGGAGAACGCCGCTGATAAGGATCTTTTTGGGGCTATTCCAACTTTCTTCCATGAAAAGGTGAGCTCCAAGTACCAAGGTTTGGGTCTGGATTTGCAGTTTTCCAGACTTTGGGGACTTGGAGCTTGGAATAATCTTTTGGCTTCTGGCACAGTGCGAGACGGACCAAAGCTCCAGCAGCAGGAGGCACCTGGAAGCTGCTGCTGGAGATGAGCATGGAGCTGGTCCTCTTTTCCTGGAGAAGGACGGAGCCAGTGTCCAGGTGATGGTCACAGCCCCTGGAATGGGCTCTGACCAGCTTTGGATGAGTTTTGGTTTTGCTCTGCAGAAATCCGCAGCTTTTCCTCGTCGCTCCCCAGACCTGGATCCATTCTGAAGAGCAACAATACATGGAAAATGGAATATTTTGCTTATTAAAGTCACTTGGAGTTGCAGCTCCGAGGTTGGCAACCAGAGCTCGGAGAGGCTGAAGGAGCTGGAGAGCTCATTGTTCCCCTTTTCCAAGAGAAACTTCCATGTGTGCCAGCACTTTTATTTATAATGCTGAAATAAATGGAGTCCATTTAAAGGTATTATTGAGGGAGCAGCACTTCAAATATATCATTTTTATGTTATTAGGCTGCTCGGAGTGAGGTGTCCTACTGCAGGCGGATAATCCGTCCCCCTGCCTGGATTCCAGGCTGGAACTTACTGGAAGCTTTGCACCGCAAGAATCCGAGCGAAGGGATTATTTTCAAGGAAAGAAAAGGGAGCTTGAGGAAAATCAGGCTGGAAGGCAGAACCTCAAACCACGGTGGAGAAATTTCCTGACAGCAGCTCCACGTCTCGTGACCACCTGATGGCTCCGGAGCTTTTTTGGGATTTTAGCAGATGCCCAAAGGGGAGCTCAGCTGGCTGGGAAGGGTTTGGGGTGGGCTGCACCTGGAGCTGGGGCCGGCTGCCCCCCTGCCTTCATTCCATCCATTCTTTTTTTTGTTGGAACAAGGGAAATCCTGAAGGAACCCAGACGTTTTGAGAACATCAAATGACTGCGCTGACCTTTGCAGGCTGTTCCTGGTGCTGGTGTCCCGTGCTGGGATCCATGGAGCGAGGGAATGCTGCTGGCTGGGACAGCCCTCGGAGCAGGAAAGGTGCTGCAGGGAGAGCCAGGACAAGCAGCCGGATATTCCAAGGAACAGGAGAGAGGGAAGATGGACTTGCTTGGGAGCACTGAGCTTGCAGAGGATCTCGTGTCAGAGCAAGATCCCTGTGTCCAGCTGAATTCCCTGCAGCCAGGAATTCCCAAGGGCTGATTCTGTGAAATCCGTGGGATTACTCAGTAACGCCAGGGCTGTGCACGTGCCCCGTGAATTCCCCATGGGAAGGTGGCCCGGGGCTGTGGCACACGGGCAGGGGTAGGATAAAGAGGGATTATTCCCTGTGTGTTTCCCCACTCTCACGGATGCAGAAATCAGGGTTCAGCCATGGTCAGAACTACCCCAGCAGCTGTCGGAATCTGGCAGGAAAAGCTTTAAAAAAAGTGGGAAGAGGAGTGATGTGCCTGTTCTCGCCTCCCTGTGATACCAGCAGAGCACTCCATTGCATTTTCCTTTTCTCTACAAGGATTTGCTGGAATTTTGAGGTTTTATGGCACTTTCACTGTCCTTGCCATCTCATCCTCTCTTTTTCTTCCTTGTTTTTGGCCTCAGCAGCTGTGAGATCCCCAAAATCCTTGCAAAAGCTTCAGCCGAGCCAACTGGGAGCATTCACTGAGGACCACATTCCTTAGGGATCGATATGATTGGCATAAACTTCAAATTTGCTGCATTTTGTAGGGCTGTTCCTGAGCAAATGGTTAAAAGAAGGAAAGACTGAGGGAACAGAAGTTTGCTTTCCCTGTTACTATTTTTATTTTCCTTTTGCTGTGTGGTCACAGGAAAAAAAAAAAAAATCCTCATTCTGGAATCCCAGAGTTTTCTTTCCCTCTCCCCCTGATTTAGGGTTTGAGCTCCCCCCTCCTCCCAGCTCCTTTGGATGAGGAAGATGAGGAGGTTTTTTAGGAATGCTCCGTTCCCTCCTTGTTTCCTGCCGGTTGGCATCTCTGCAGCCCCTCGGCTGCTGCGGGTTTGGGGATGCAGGGGATCTCTCCTGCTCTTTGAGGTTTGCTGCTGTTTGCTCCAATTTCCCCGAGCTCCTCTGGGCAAAAGCACCCGGATGGAATTGGGAAAAGCCCACGTGGAGCTGGACTGGCCCTGGCTGTGTTTGCTCGGGAAGGAGCAGCCGTGTTTTGTCTGGGAATTGCAGCAAACAGAATGATTTGGGGTTTTATTTGCATTCTGCACATCCAGCCCCTGGAGAGCTCCAGGGTGGCATTTTTATCCCGATCCAGCTGTTTGCAGCTGTTTTCCTGCTGCTTGGGCTCCCAGATGTGCTGGGCAGCTGCATCCAGCCCCACCTGTGGTTCCATGGAGCTGGCTCGGAGCACAGCAGGGAGAGGAGGTGGTGGATTCCTGAGGGGCCTTCTGGAGCTGTCCCCTCCAAGCTGCATTCCTGGAGAAATTCCCATTCCCTTGGGTGGTCTTGCAGCTCCTGGCATCCCTCAGGAACGGCTGGGGAGGGATCCCAGCGTTGGTGGCCCTTTCCTGGGATGGGCACCTGCCAAACATCCACGGATGTGCTGATGTGGGTTGGGGTTGGACCATTAGCTCCAAATGCCATTCCCAGCTCCCTGGAAAAACCTCAGATTCCTGCTCTGCTGAGTCACCTTCCACAGGGGTCCTGCCCTGAGCTGATTCCGGCCTCAGGACAGGGCATTTGAATGCTCCCATCTCCTCAGATGAATGGGAAGATGGATATTCCCGACCCAGGCTCCAGGGAATTTAACAAGCAACAGATTCCACGTGGTGGATTCCCACAAGGATTTCAGCTCCTTATTCCGGCCTCCAAACCACCCAGAGCAGGCGTAGTCAGGGAAAATGGGAGAGGAGGAAGAAACATTTCCTTAAGGAAGTGTCGGATCCAGAGCACGGATCCAGCTCCAGAAGAATTCCTTCTGTGGGATGATCCTTCGGGAAGCCCGGAGGATTGGCTTAGATTTTGACTTTGGATCTGAGCATCTTTTTTAGTTCCTTCCCTGGAAAAGGTGGATCTGATGATTGATCCCCACAAGGGCTGGGTACCTGGAAGCACAAAGATCGTGGGAATCATGGAATGGTTTGGCTGGGAAGGGACCTTAAAGATCATCCAATTCCAATCCTAACAGCTTCCACTGTCCCAGGCTGCTCCAAGCCCCGTCCAACCCGGCCTTGGACACTTCCAGGGATCCAGGGGCAGCCACAGCTTCTCTGGGAATTCCATTCCAGGGCCTCCCCACCCTCACAGGGAAGATCAAAGTGATTTTTCAGAATTGGAAATTGGCTTTTTTCCGTTCTTTAACCCGTCTGGGATCTGGGGCTGCTCTGGGTTTTCCCCTGGACCTGCTGATCCACACTCCATGTGTCCAGCTGATGGAAAGCAGGAGCTGGGATGACATCATCCCACCCTGCAGGAATTTAATCCCACTCGACAGGGGCAAACTTTTCCCTTTTCCTTTTGTTTTTCCTTCTTTTTCTCTTTACACAGAATCCCTGTCCTTTTTCAGAAGGGGCAAAGGCTGAAACCAGCTGGGAAAGCCCTAAAAGAGCCTCCCTGTCCCTTCTCCAGCATTTATTTCCCTCTGGCTTCAGCTCCATCCTTCTCCAGTCACATCCTCTCTATTCCCTATCTGTGATTAGAAACAGGACCTTTTCCAAATCATATTTAGGGCTTTAATGACCCTGAACGCATCCTCTGAGCATAAAATAATCCCTGTGGGAAGATCCCAGGTGAACCCTGGGTTCTTAGGAGCCACATATTCCATGCTGCTGGCTGCCCATGGGATGAGGGGTGCAAAGAGATGGAAAACTAAATTCTCTTCCTTGGAAACTTCTTGTATTTTAGGGAAAAAAGGTGGAATTGGCTCCTCAGTGACAGAGAAGCTGTGGCTGCCTCATCCCTGGAAGTGTCCAAGGCCAGGTTGGATGGGGATTGGAGCAACCTGGGATAGTGGAAGGTGTCCCTGTGGTGAGATGGGATGGGATGATCCTTAAGGTCCCTTCCCAACCAAACCATTCCATGATTCTCTCTGGAGGGAATAGCAGTGCTATTACTTGAGGAAACTGACCTGGAGTGGTGTCTATCCAAAATATTACTGGGAAAGGGATAATTTTTCCTTTTCATGCCAGAAATGTAAATTATTAAATTTTAACTGTATAATTCTGGGAAGAAAGGGAGCAGGGAAATTCCTCCCATTAAGCTTTAATTAATTTTGACAGGACAAACAAACCAGTTTTTCAATGGAATATTCTCCCTTTAAAACTGTTTGCTCCTCCTGAGGGTGTCCATAAATCTTCCTATTAAAATGTTATCAGGTCTGGGAAAACTTCCCGTTATTCCTTCACTCCTCCAGTCTTGCCTTCACCTGGAGCTGGCTGTTGTTTGTTGGGAATTTTGATCTATTTTCTCCCCGTCGCCACTGAATGAATAATCCACAGTTTTGCCTGAGCTGCCTAAATTTGGAGCAGGCTCGGGTTTTGTCTTCTGGAGCAAATTCCCCCCAGGAATGACTGGATCCCGGAAGAGGGATCTGGTTTCTTTCCATAGGGCCCTGAAGCTGTGCCAGCCTCAGCACCTCCTGCTCTGGGTCAGGGCTGTTTATGGCCTGCAGCAGAATCTCTTTTTCTTCCAGACTTTCCTGAGATCTCTTCCCACCTGGAATTCTGAGCTCCAGGAAGGCTGTAAAATGTCTGCTCCTGTAACTCCCGTCAGACCTCCGCGGTTTGTAACGGGACCTTTTCCCCAGTAATTCCCATTTCCTCCACTTGTGGTCACGGTGGGATTTGCCCCACAGGACCCATGAGCTGCTTTTTTTTCCCCCTGGATAAATTGTGCTCCGCTTCCCTGTGCTTTTCCCAAATCCTTGGCACAGCCAGGGCTCCGTCTTTTCTCTGGGAAATCTTTGTGCTGCTCAGCCCTGTGTGGTTGGGAGCGCACGGATCAGGACTGGCGGGTTCAAAGGGAGCTGGATCGTCCTCCAGGAAACCCAGAGCTCTGGAGCACATCCCCAAAACTCTTGGATACCCCTCGGCTCTCAGCACAGCCCCCAGGCCTTGGCTGTGCTCCCATAAACCTGGGAATGCCGCGGGCTGGATCGTTGTTGATATTCCGGACACCTCCATCCCAAACCTGTGCGGCCTTCTTGGATCCCAGCCTGGATAAAGCTCCCCAGGAAACCTCTTCCTCTGGATTCCTAGAGAGGGGGAGAAGTTTCCAAGCTCCCAAGTTCAGCGAGGTTTTCTCACCTCCAAAAAATGCCTGGAGTTGAAATGTTGGCCATAAAAGATTTTCAGGGCGTGGGTCCCTCTCCTGAACTCCCTGCTCATCCCAAGGAGCTGTGTCCAAAGCAAAATGTGGAGTTTTGAGCAGGAATAAATTTTGCAACGAATCAAGCAGGGAGAGGAGCCGCTGCTCTCTTCTTCCAGCTGATCCATTTGTGCTGAGTTCCCAAATATTTCCGAAGGGTAACAACCTAGAAGAGACGGGAAGAGCTCAGCACATGAACAAATGGCTCTTAGATCCGTAGATTTTTAATCAAACTGGGTTCATGGCGTCTCCAAAACCTATTTCTGGGCTCAGGAATGGGGTTTTTCCCACAAATTCTGTGGAGAGAAGCCGGGGCAGTGCCCAGGTTGGTGTTGGCCTGCGGGGCTGGGCGTGGAAGGGCTCAAAGCCTGGCAGGAATTGGCCACTCCGAGTTTTTAGCTCTTTTTGCCATAATCCAAATGTGGATCCAGTGCAGAATTCCACCTGTGCCTGCTGCCTGGAGCAGAGAGGGAGCACATCTGGCCAGATGTGCTGGAAAAGGGGTTGGCAGTGCAAGCCCAGCTGTGAGGGCTGCGATGGTCTCGTCACTTTTGTGGTGGTGATACCCAAAATGTCCCAAAATTCTGCTTTAAAATAGCCCGGAATCTCTCCCTTTCCCCCTTTTTGTTCTAGAATCCCTACAAATGGATTTTCAGGGAAGGGTTTTCAGTGTGGAACAGGGAGAATTAAGGAGAAAAGTTCCTCTGTGCTTTGTGCTCCGCTTTGGTTTAATCATGTGGTGAATGAAGCCTCCAAATGTCTCTTTTGGGATCCGGAGGGAACCTTTGCAAGGAAAATGGGAATTTCTGAACTCAGCAGCGTGAGGATTATTAGGAATCCTGGATAGTGGAAATGTGCTGGCTATCAAATAATACAATTTATCAATCACTGAGTAACGTAAATCAGCACTCAATGGAAATCTTTGTCCTGTCACTTTCACAGCTCCTCTCAGATTGGCTTTGAGTGAGGGGTTTTTCCACTGGATTCACTTGGAAAACACATTTTCCCGGGTGCCAGACATCTTTGTGCATGAGGAGCTTTTTTAAAATGATAACTCAATATTTTTTTGACTAAGTCGTGGCGATTTAAGTGAAGAATTGAATGGTGGAAGGTGTCCCTGCTGCTGGCAGGGGGCTGGAATGAGCCGAGCTTTGTTCCCTTCCAACCCAAACCATTCCACGGTTCTGTGGAGGTGAGGTCATGAAAAGAGCCTGGACTTTGATCTCTTTACATTTGGCTGGAATCTGGGAATCATGTGGAGGTTAAACTTTTCCAGAGCGATCCGGAGCCGTTGGAGCGAAGGCCGGTGGTGACACTGGGAGGGAACAGAGATGGACCTGGCAGGACTGGGCTGTCACTCCTTCCTTAAATATTTTAGGATCACCAGGCCTGTGTGACACCAAATTGCTGCCCCAGGGAGGGTTGGAGGTGACATTTGGAGCAGGGCCCTGCCCTCATCCCGCTCTCCTCCGGCACAGCCATGCCGTGTCCACAGCACTCAGATGTTCCCCTCCCGTCCTGCCAAATTTCCAGCTGCTGCTGCAGATGAATGTCGAAGCTCCTCTGAGCTCATTGTCGAGGCAAACAGCTGGCCCTGCTGGAATATGGGTTTGGATGGGGTTCCTTGCGATGGGAATGTCATTAACGCCTTTGTGTGAAGTGAAATGAAGTGAAATTAAATTCCTGCCGCGCACCCCGCAGGATTCCAGCGCTCGGAGTTCAAGGGGAACGGGAAAAATCCCTTTAGTGGAGCTCTCAAAGTTCAGCTCCCACCAGGGACGAGTCAGTTTGTGACCTGGGCATCCCGAGCATCCGAAAATCCTCCTGAAATTCCAATTTCCTGCTCTTTGTTGCTCAGGGAACGTTCAGCCTGATGGGAGTCGGTAGGGAAAAGGCAGAGTTAGGGTGATGATGACGATGATGATGATGGAGCTGCTGGGATTGCAGCTTTTCTGGGAGTTTCCCTCCCGTGTGTGAGAAAGAGGCATTTCCTGGTGTCTCCTGGGCTGTCAGCAGGTTCTAAGGGCTGGAATGAGTTGGGATAAACCTTGGGATCCCTCCTCTTGCTGGCCAGGCTTTCCTCACCTTCCTGCGGGGAGGAGTGGAAGGGGAATTGCACCAGGAGGAAAAATCCTGTCCTGGTTACAGCCAGAAGGTGGAATCTGGATCTCCAAACTCTCTTTCCAACCCTGGGCATGTTGTTCACCATTCCCAAAAACGCATCCCCTAAAATGCAAGTGCCAACTCTTGGGAGCATCCCCACAACTCCCCCGTCAGCAGGGAGAATCCAAGGTGGGAATTCCAGTGGCAGGATGGGCCATGGGGTGTGCAGGGCCCTGTAACAAATACTGGTGTGTGCAAAAAAGAAAGGGGGAAAGAAAGAGGGAAAAAAGGAAGGAAAACCCCACCTGCCTTGGTTTCAGCTGATTCCATTGTCTCTCCTCAGAACATCCTGCTCGGCAGCTGAGCCCTCTCCCCAGAGCTTTTCCACACCCCCTCTCCTTCCTGCCCGGAGAACGTGGCTCTGCAGATGGCAGTTGTTTGCTTTGTGGTTACGGATCTGCCGAGAAATTAAGAAGGGAGGAAAAAAAATCCCCAACTTTTCCTTTTTTTAGGTTTGGGGGGTGGAGTCTCTCGGTCTGTTCATCTTGGGTGTTCACCCAGCTCCAGGGCTGGGATGGGAGGTGAGCTCCCAGCGTGGAATCCCAGGCTGGATTGGGGGGGAAGGGGCCTTAAAGCTCCTCCAGTTCCAACCCCGTGCCGTGGGTTGCTCCAGGTTGCTGCAAGCCCCATCCCTTGAGCACTTCCAGGGATGGGGAATTCACATCTCTGAGCATCCAGAGTTGGGGAAGGACTGTGGACGGGCAGAGAGGAATTGGGCGATAATCCCAAGGGAGGAATTGCTCTCCATGACCTTCCCTGTGCAGCTCCCAGGGCTGGCGGTGCTCCTGCTGCTCCTGCGCCTGCTGCCTCCAGGGATGACGCACTGATGAGGATTTTTAGGATGGGAAAGAGCAGGATAAGCAGGATCGAGGTGTGGAGGCGTCCAAATTTCACCCAGAGTATCCATTTCCCGACAAATGAGTGGTATCCAAGCTTCCCTTGGGGCCTGTTGTCGATCCATGTTTGGATTTGGCATTCAGGGGTTGCAGCACCTGGAGCTGCTGCCCGAACAGCACTGAGCATCCAGAGGCTCAGGAAAGCTGGGAAGGAGCAGCCAACTGTGCCAGCCTTGTCCTTCCTTCTTCTCATCCCTCCTGGCACAACCTCCCAGCAGTGGAAGGGGACGTGGATCCCATCTCTCTCCATGCTGGAAGTGTTCCTTTGCAGACTTTGGGAACGGGATGAACAGGAGAGCTCGGAGCAGGCAGGGAATGTTTGTAGGATGACACAGTTCACGACTGCCCCACAAATTTTATGGATGTGCTAAAGTTCAGGATGTCCATGGGAGCCGGGCTGGGAAGTGGGCGAGTGGAGATGCTGTCAGGAGCGTGGGGCTCCCTCCAGGACCACCCAGGAATGCTCCATCTTCCGGCAGCTGTAGCTGGAGGTTCCCGCTCCTGGCAGCGGCTCTGTGCGAGGATGAGTGGGCAGGAGGGAGCAATCCCAGGGGCCGGAGCTTCCGGATCGCCCCTGTCCACGTCAGCGGGATGCTGGGTGGGGAAGCAGCGGGAAGCAGGAGCAGGGATGCCGGGATAAATAGGGATGGAGGCCGGACACTGCCGTGGGAGCTGCGGCTGACAGCAGCGGTGCCACTGCCCCGTGCCTGGAGAGGGATCCGGGAGAGATCTCCAGGAGAATCCCACGGGATCCCATCGCCGTGAGGGAATGTGGAGGCACTGACCTTCCAGGTGAGGGTCTTTCCCAGTTTGCTGCTTGTTTCCAAGCCCTGCCACCCCTGTGGAGCTGGAATTCCTCAGGAGGAACCTTGGAGTGAGCCCCAGGCTCTTGGGATGGTTCTCTGGGGAGTTTTCCCTGTCCAGTGCTCTCCCCATCCCACCCATTCCTCCTAAAAGGAGGGCTCATCCTCCTTCCTCCCGTCCAGGGATCCCCGAGCCCGTTCCTGCAGGAAGCAGGCAGCGAGGGGGAGTTGGGATGGGTTTGGGGATGGGTTTGGCACTTTGCTGGCTCGGTTGGTTGGGTTGGGGTTGGTTTGTTTGTTTGTTTGTTTGCTCCAAGTGGTTTTCCTCTGGCTCCAGCTGGAGCCTTGCCCCGAGCTCCAGGGAGTGATTTTGGGGAATCAAAGGACCTTTCTGCTGTGAAATGCAAATGCAAGGGTGCTGTGCAAGGCAGGCTGAGGGCTCTGTACATTTATATATTTATATTTATAAAGGCCCTTTTATTTCCTTGGAATCCTGTGGCTGCGCTGCTCTAACAAAGTGAGCTCTGATTACATTTGTGGTTTTTATCCAACCTGCAAACAAGGCCGACTTCTGGAAGTGCTTTAAATCCCATCAATTCCGGGGGGCTTTTCCTCTCAGAACTCATTACAGCGTTCTCCTCCTTCCTTTCTTCCTGTCCCACACTGTAACCCAAGTATCCTGCCCTGGGATGCATCTCAGAGGTGAAATTCCTGGAATTCTGCATGGGTTTTACCACAGGAATCCTTGCTTTATTGATAAGGATTTCGGCACTAAATGAATCTGCTCAAGCCCTTGGTTGTTTGGGGATTTTTTTTTTTTTTTTTTGGAGAGTTGTTTTTACTCATTTTACATTTTTCACATCCTTTATCTTGCCTGGTTTTCCATCTTTTACCTTTCCAGAGGTAAAGTCCTGTGCAGTGTCATTATTGCTGGAATGAGCCTGAAGGTTCCTTATGGCTCGGGGAAAACGAGCTGGGTTTGGTCCTCTGGTTTATTATTGCACCTGTCTCGGCTTCAAAACAAATTTATAGGGAAAATTTAATAAAAACCTGGAAATCTGGGGCAGTATTTCAGTCTGCAGTGTTGTGCAGCCCAGGCTGGCTGTGAGGCAGGGCAGGAGCTGTAATTCCAGGGATGAGTTGGAGAAATCCTTCCCTATGAGGGTGGGGAGGCCCTGGAATAGAATTCCCAGAGAAGCAGTGGCTGCCCCTGGATCCCTGGCAGTGTCCAAGGCCAGGTTGGACAGGGCTTGGAGCAGCCTGGGACAGTGGAAGGTGTCCCTGCCCATGGCAGGGGTGGAACGAGATCTCCAATGTCCCTTCCCACCCAAACCATTCCATGATTCCTCCGTGTGAGGCCTCTGAACTGGAGACAACTGGTGTGTACTCAGAGCTGCTGGCTGGAAACTGGGAAACTGGGAATTCCAGGCTTAAAAACCAAAGCAAAACTGGTAGGGGATGGATCCCTGCGGTGGGAGCCACGGAAAGCTCCTGCTGGGAGCAGTGGGATGCTGAGGAGCGGATGCTGCTCTGCTCGGTCCCTCAGACACCGCCCCGTTCTCCCAATCCCATTTCCCTCCCCCTCTGGCAAGAAGGGCCGTTCGTTGGAAGTGAGAAATGCCAGGGATCTTCCTGAGGGATGTTGTGTCTGCAGACAGTGAACTCGGAGCGCAGAGGTTTCCCAACGAGCCCTTGTTTTCCCACAGTGAGTTTTGTTTTGGTCTCCCTGTTCCTGACAGCTCCCGAGCTGTTTGCTGGATTAGCAGCGAGTCCGATAAAATCTGGATGGGCTGGAGGAAGTCTGAGGGATTCTCTCTCCTTGGGAGAAGGCCTGGCTCGGATTCAGTCGCTGTTTTTATCCCTCAATGCAAAGGTGCTCATGGTCCAACTCAAACTGCGACAGTTCCTCACATTCCCTGCATCCCAGGGAAAGGCGTTTGGACAAAACGCTGCTCTCGTGGGGTTTTCCTTCAAGGGCAAATCTTCCAGCAGAAAATTCCACAAAAAAGCTCCCGGGGTTGGGATGAAATGTCCCGGCCTTGCAGCTCCAAACTCTGCTGGGAAAGGGGGAGGTAGAGCTGGTGACCTCCTGATGCCCAGTGATTGACTGGATGGGAGGGAATGGGAAGGAGCTTTAGGGATGATCCCAGAGTGTGGAATGAGCCCTTCTGAGGGAGGATCCCTCCGAGCACCCATGGCTGGAAGTCGCTCAGGGTTGGATTTATCATCTTTGCTTTTTAATCAGAACCCCCCAGCCCTGTCCTCCAGGACACGTTGATCCCTGAAAAGCTGGAAAAGCAGCTCCTTTTTTGCTCCATCCAGTGTTTAAATCCCTTTTTCTGTGCGTGGAGAGCAGGATTTTGTCAGGGTTTGGGAGGAAATTCAGAGACCCTTTGCCTGAGGAGATGCTGGAATCCTGAGTCATCCGGAGCATCCCAAGGACTCCGTGTGCTTGCCTGGAGCTCCATCCCAGCTCTGAGTTATGGTTTGGAGTTACAGCTTTAAGTTTGAGCAGATGGGTTCATCCCGATGGATCCCAGAGCAATAAACACAACAAATAATTCACGGATGCACCAAGTCCCCGGGGTCCTCCTAAAGCCCTTGGTCACTGCCTGGGGCTTTTCTCCCTCCATGCCAATGAGCCTGTTTTCCATGGATATTTCTCCCCTGCAAGGGCGCTTTAACTCAAGGATTCCGGATTTAAACCGAGACAGAGTCAGGCTGTGAGGCCGCAGAGCCAAGTGCTCCTCCTGTCCCGAAAAATTCCTCGGGAAATCTGAAAGGGATTTTTCTCAGCAGCTGTTTGTGTCTCCGGGGCTGGAATTAGGTGACCTATATTCCATGGAAGGGCCGCAGGACAGGGCTCGTCCCGAGGCAGGAATTTCACTCCTGATGAATAATAATCGAATCAAACAGGAGGAAACCACATCTAACTCCTGATCCTGCTCGGACTCTGCCCGCTCCCAGGAGCCAGCGTGACTAATGGGATTGCTCCGGGGCAAGCTGGATGTTTCACTGGAGTAAAAATAAAATCCAGAAGCCCAGACTGATGTGTGTGACGTGAGTCATCCCCAGGCTTCTGCAGCTCCGTCCCCGCTCCGTGGGATCAGACAGCAGATCCCTGCCGAGCTCCGTGCCGGGGGCAGGAAGGGCACGGAAAGTCCTGAAAAAATAACTGGGAGGTGACTCAGCTGTGCTTGGATCTGCTCTGACTCCCTGGTTGGAATATTGGGGTGTGTTATCCAGATTTTGGCATGGAGTACAGAGGGCAGCTCGGCCTCTTTGTGATCCCAGCCCGGGGTTTTCCAGCTGGGATTACTCCTTGCACAGCCACGAGCAACGCGTGGCATTCCCACCTTTCCAGGAGGTGCTGGGGCTTGGAGCAAGCTGGGATAGGGAAGGTGTCCCTGCCCGTGGAACAGGATGAGCTTTGAGGTCTTTTCCAACCCAAACCATTCCATGGTGGCCGCTGGAATGGCCAGAGGGAGCTGGGGTGCCCAAAGTGGGATGACTTTGCAGGGAATGGTGGAATTGGCCAGTGGGGCTTGAACTGGGAATGGGAATGGCTGGGAAAGGCAGGGAAGCACCTTTCCTGCTCTCCATGAGCAGCCACGGCCCATGGAGAACCAGAGGCACCTCCAAGACCTTGGCTCATTCTCCAGAGGTGTCCTGGTTTGGCTCCAGGAAGGATCTCACCCAAAATAGACCCAGTCTGGCTCCAAGCGGAGCGGGAGCCGTCCCGAGCCGGGCCTTTGAAGACGCTCAGGTCATTTCACACTTGGGGGTGAGAACCGGGCCAAAGGAGGGGAATTATCCCAGATTTCCACCCAAAAGCAGGCAGGAATTGATATCTTGGACTGTGCTGGGGTTGAGTCATTGAGTTTGGCTCCGGGAGAAATTAGCTGGAACTGCAGTCGGTGCAAACCAAACTGGATGGAGGCACAGGGCAGACGCCAAAAGTCGGAAAAGGTGCCAAGACTTGAAGGGGTCGGGCGAATTCCTGCTGGGATGGAGCTCCCCTCCACGAGGGACGGGGGACAGTGACCTTGAGGGGCTGCTCTGGGGGGACACAACTGAAATGTCCTTAGGGAACACGATTATCCTCCTATTCTTTCCACAAAACCGGGATAAAATCCTCCAATAACTCTGCTCGGGAAATGTGTCTCGGGGTAGATAAAAATGAAGCTTAAAAAAAAAAAATCTTCCAGTAGTTTTTGGTTGTATAACACTGAAGGCATCACTTACTTCTTGCCAAACCCCCCCTGATAAGACCCCCTCTGTGTTTTTCCTTTTAATTAAAACGAGGCTTTTTATGTACAAATAAAACATTGGTGCCGTATTTTTCTTTTATGGAATATTATGTCACGGCAGGATTTGTGACTGCTCCAGACACTGAATTCCCGGCGGGAGGGAAGTAAATCTCCTCAAGTGCATTCTGCAGTCGTTCTCTCCAACTCTCCTCGCTGATATAAAGAGGCCCAACGCCTGCTCATAAATATTCCCGGCTTTCCAGAGGATCCTGGATGCCTCTGCTGCTTTAATGCCTCGGATTAAGAGTTGCAAGAGGGACATAAATTTAATCTCTGGACCTACAGAAAGGAAAGGGCTCTCTCAGTTTAAAAATGTTTTTCTTTGTAATAAAACCAGCAGAATTATTGATTTGAGTTGCTGGGACTTGCAGGGGTTTGGGTTTTTTTTTTTTTTTTTTTAGTTTTTATTTCATTTTATTTTAGTTATAAATGCCCTGGAGCAAGGGGTGTTTATTATGTGCCAGCACAACCCCAGGCAGGGCTGCTCCCAGCTTTTTGGTGGCATTTGGATTTGTTGTCCAGGAAATGAGGAGAAGAGCAAGAAATGTGGGGATGTGGGGGGTTTTGCGTGGGTGACATTTAGATAGGGCTGGATCTGCTGCAGGAGGCCTGGAATGATCCAGCTCTTCTTGGTGGCCTTCCCCAGGGAGGGAAAAGAGAAAACCACTGGACAGGAGTGAGAAATCTGTGGGATTTTGGGAATTACAAAGAGAGGGAGTCAGCAGCCCTGGAAGTGTTTATTAGATTAAAGGGAGCCGTGACTCAGTTTTGGGGACATTCAGGAAGTTCTTGTCCGGTTCAGGATGTTCATCCCTTAGTGGGGAATCTCCCACCCTGCCAGGGAGGGAGAGCAGAAATCCTGGCAGTTTGTGAGTGTGATTCCTGCAGATTTGTAAGGAAAACTTCACACTGGAGAGGGGCTGGTGGCAGTTCCTGCTGAAACCTGGATTTCAGAGCCTTGGGAAGTCCCCTCCCAAACCATGGATTTGTTGCTTTTCCGGAATTTATTTGAGGGGGGGGATCCTGCTGTGCCTTAAGGAGGGTGGGGTGGGGTCTGCTGCTGGAATCATCCCATCCATCCAGAGGAGAACACGCTCCCAAATATTCTAATGGCTGATCCGGGCATTCCTGGGCTTGAATTCCAGCCAATTTGCTGGAATGATGTCATTTGTAGAGCTGGCATGAGGAGAAGTCTCCTGACTTGCAATCCTAAACCACTTTCCACCTGCCTTTCCATCTTGGCTGCACATGGAAGTGAGGAAAATCCATTGTTTCCCATCCCCCTCGATGTTTTGGGGCTGGAATGTGAAATATTCCTGGTTTCCCTCCCAGGAAAGGTGAATTTGGGGCATTTCTCACGTGGTTTTGGGGGTGTCTTTGAGCGTGGCCCCCCCTCTGCTGCTGGCAGGGTCTGACTCCTGCCCAGAGGAGCTGCTCTGGCCCCCTCTGCCCTTTCTCCACCAGCTTTTTCCAAGGGAAAACTCATAAAACACAAACTCTTTCTTCCCTGCTCCCCTCATCTCCTGGCTCCCCCTGGCTCTGTCCCCAGAACACATGATTGGATTTCAGTGGAAATGCTCTGGGAGCCCCCTGGAGTTTCCAAGGGATCTCTCACCCTCTCAGCTCCCTGATGCTGCCTGGGCTCCCTCTCCTTGGATTCTTTTTCTGGACTCTTCCCTTGTCCAGCTCCTCTTATCCCTGATCTCCAGAACCCTCTTTGCTTTTCGTCTCTCAGCCCTCTCCTCCATCACTATCTGTGTCACCACCCTCTTCTTTCTCAGGGTTCCTTCCCTCTTTGGAGATTTTCTTTATTCCCTCTTCACCTTTTTTGGGGTTTTTTTTTGTCTTTTCCTGTTGCTGCTTTTCCAGCTCAGGACAAAATTTCTGCAAAGACCTTTGAAGTCATTACATCTTCCTTGCTCTGATGGCTGCAGCCAGGATTAGGGCAGTGCCAAGCAAACGTCCCAGAACTTTTCCATAGCTTCCTTTAACCCTCTATTGTCTCCTTATTTAATTATCAAACTTCCTGGGTCATGGAATCCCAGAATTATTTGGATTGGGAGGGACCTTAAAGCTCATCCCATCCCACCCCCTGCCACGGACAGGGACACCTTCCACTGTCCCAGGCTGCTCCAAGCCCCATCCAGCCTGGCCTTGGACACTTCCAGGGATCCAGGGGCAGCCACAGCTTCTCTGGGCACCCTGTGCCAGGGCCTGCCCACCCTCACAGGGAGGAATTCCTTCCCAATATCCCATCCATCCCTGCCCTCCTTCTTGGACTTTGTGTTGGCCAAGCTTTGGTCTCCTGGAGCCGTCTCAAAGGGAAAAATTTCCTTCTCCGTATGAAAAATCCACATTGATTGCCAAGGAGCTGATGGGATCTAAGGTCAGTGAGAAGCTGGGGGCAAGAGAGAGCCTACAAATTTTGGGATTAAGATCAGGCAATGGAAAGGGAAAGAGGAAAGGGGAAAAGGAGAACAATTCCACACGGGAACATGTGGTTGCTCTTTTGCCTCGTTGTGCATTGTCAGCCCAGTGATTTACACCGGGTGAAATCCGTTCCAGAGCATGAGAGCAGATTAATAAATACAGGATTTTGGACAGATATTTGTCTCTAGGATGGCTCCCTAAAGGCGTGGCCTGTGTTTTGTGGATCAGCCACTTTCCAGGAGCAATGTGCTCCATCCCTGACACGGATTTGTGGCATCAGCAATTCCTAAAGCAGGGAAAATGTTTGGTTTGGATTTTTTTTTTTTTTCTGGCTCCGTCCTTTCCAGTGTCTATTTTTTAACCTAAAGTACGTTCTTGGCTCGGCCAGGAGGGCCAACCAACTTTTCTTTTTATGATCCTTCATTTGCCAAAGGTATTAAAATGTATATATTTATATATATTTCTGTATTCCTAGAGGAAGTTGCCAAAGCAAACTGTTCTCACTGTGTGTCTGCTCCTGGGCAGCTCTGCCAAGGAGCAGCTCTGGAAGCTCCTTTCCAGTTGGATTTTCCTCCTAATTTAGCCTCCATCTGTGACAGAAGCAAGGGAATGGGAGCAAAATCCAGGTGTTCCCAGATGGCTGAAGCGGTGCCTTCCCCTCTCATCCTGGGGCAGGGAAAAGTGGGAGTGTGGGATTGGTGTTCATGATGATGTCCTGCCAACACTGCTTGGGGTTATCCAAAGCTGAGCATTCCTGGTGCATCCGTGCTAAACTTGGGAACATTTCAGTGGCCAGTGTCTCAAACCAACCCTGTGTGGATGCAGGGATGAGAGGATGGAGCTGCTGCTCCCAGGGATGAGGGGATGGAGCTCCAGGGATGAGGGGATGGAGCTGCTGCTCCCACGGATGAGGAGATGGAGCTACTGCTCCCAGGGATGAGGGGATGGAGCTCCAGGGATGAGGGGATGGAGCTGCTGCTCCCGGGGATGAGGGGATGGAGCTCCAGGGATGAGAGGATGGAGCTGCTGCTCCCAGGGATGAGGGGATGGAGCTCCAGGGATGAGAGGATGGAGCTGCTGCTCCCACGGATGAGGGGATGGAGCTCCCGGGGATGAGGGGATGGAGCTGCTGCTCCCAGGGATGAGGGGATGGAGCTCCAGGGATGAGGGGATGGAGCTGCTGCTCCCGGGGATGAGGGGATGGAGCTGCTCCAGCGCTCAGGCGGGTGAGTCACGGCCCCTCTGAGTCACATCCCAGATCCATGATTTCATCGCTGGAGGTTCAGGCTGAAAGTGCCCCAAGGAGGGAGATTGATGACCCTGGAAGTCCAGAGGAGTGGGATGTTTATGGGGAGTGGAGTGGAGCTCCGAGCTGGATGGGACCCACACGTATCGGGATGTGCTGATGTCATCGTGCTGACAATGTGTGCTGGAAAGAAAAGCTCCAGGCCGCAGTCTCCAGGTTCCTGGAAACTCTGAGGAGGATTTATTGTTCTGTGCTGCTGAATGGGGCTCTGCATCCGCCTTTCCCTGCGTTATCCCAAGGTTTGGATGCCTGGTTTTGGCGCTGGCCGGGCCGAGGGGCGCGTGGCTGCTCCGTGCAGCTCCAATCCCTGGGGAAGGAAGGAAGGCTGAGAACTCCCAGGAACAAAATCCCCTCCTCGGCAGCCTCCTGAACTCCCCGAGCCTCTCCCAACCCTTCCAACTTCCCCGAGCCTGCAGCCAATTAACGAGCCTTTGGAAGCTCATCCCTTTAATTGTTTTGTGGGATCGGCTTCCGCCGCTCAGCTGCTGCTCCTGATGTTTTCCTTGGCTCTTCCTGCTGGGAACACCTTGAGGCCGGCGGAGCACCACGCTCCATCCAGCCTGATGCGTTTTGCAGCAAGGATTTCCAAAGAAATCCAGACTCTGAAATCCCATAACTCTGCACCTGCTGTCCAGTCTGGAAAAGGGCTGTACAGGCTGGAATATTCACAGGGATGTGGTAACCGAACGGTAAAAACAAGGAATGGGACAAAGACCAGAGGGTTCTGTGCAGTTTTTCCTGGGATCTGAGGGTTTCTCCATGCTGTGAGGGAATTTGAGCATCCCCATCATTGACCTCACCCAAAAATCAGGGATGAGCTCGAGATGAGATACCTGTGGTTTTCCCAAACCTTCCCAAGGGCAGGAATCTGGGATTGCCTCTGTCTCTGCTCCATGGACAATTCCAAGAGTTCAGTCCCTCTGCCCCAGCCCCTGTTTTGGCCTCTAAAGCAGAAAAGCAATAACACAAAAGTAATGAAGGGCTGGGGAGCTGTTGTGGGGAGATCTCTCTGGTTTGTGTCAGAAATGCAGAGCTGGGCCTGGGGGTCTGGTTCAAACCTGATACAATCAGAAACAGCCCCAGCAAAAGGCCGGGTAATTAAAGAACTCCTCCGTGCAGCTCCAATAAAACCCAGCAGCTCAAAGCCGGGGGATCCTGGGAGGAGATAAAGGCACGGGGAGAGGTGGATGCGCCCTGGCCTCGGGCATGAACAAAGCCCAGAGCAAAGCCAGATGTGGGCTGGGCTGGCCCCGCTCCAGATGTGCGCTCTGAACTCTGCCTACCTGGGGCTGTGCTGGGGTGCAGCTGGAAGGGTGCTGGGATCTGAGGAGTGTGGCCAGGAGGGGGAGATTTCCAGGGAGATCGGGATCGGAGCAGGCAGTGCTGGGCCAGCCGGGCTCGCCAGCTGCTGTTCCTCAGAGAGGGATGAGAGGATGGAATTTGGTCCTGCTCTTTTCCCTTGGGTGATGCTTCTCCCTCTATTCCTGTCATTAATTTCTCCTCCAGGACCTGGGGGCTGTGAGGAGCTGGCACCTGCAGATCCCCAGTCCTGCCCACTGTGTGTCCTGGGGATCCCTGCTTGGATTTGGCCTTGGCTCTGGGTAGTTTAACTTTACAAAAATCTCTGGAGCAAGAGGGGCTGCACAGCTCTTCCAAACTCCACGGTTTTCCCTCAATATTTCACTTAAGAACTCCCAATATTCCTACTTTTATATATTCATATACAATCCTTTAGAATCCCACTGCCTCGGGCTGTTTCCTGCAGTAACTCCCTCTCCTTTGAAGCCAAAGGTTCACGGCACCGTGGCTCTCTATCACTTTGGGAGCTGGGTGAAAACTCCTGTGGTCCTTCCCAGCTTTCCTGGCCTTTGGATACCCCTGTGGCCTGGCTGGAAATCCGCCCCCAGCTCTTCTACCCTTTGGTGTGGGCAAGATGGGCTCAGTTCTGTTCATCCTGAGCTTGCATTTCCTTCCTCACTCTCCATCCCTGACCCCGAAGCTTTTGGAACTCCCTCCTGGGAAGGAGAATCCTTTGTGTGGAGTGTGAAATGATGGGAATCCTGAGGAGCTCTGGATGAAGCTGGCTGGAGCAGCAGCCAGAGCACAGCAGGTACCAGGCCCCCACCTGCCATTCCCAGCTCCCACTGCTCCCACTCCCGNGGAGTTGTGCAGATCTTTCCCCCAAAACAAAAATAGTAGCTCCAAGTGCATTTAGAGGAGTTCTGGCACGGCTCATCCATGGACGGGAAGCACATTAGGAATTGTGCCTGGTCTGGAGCAAGCAGCTGTTATTGTGTCCACTGGAATCGTGGCAGTGAACACAGAGCACAACTTCCCTGCTGCCCTGGCGTGGATTGGGACCTCTCTGGAGTAAATCAGGCTCCAGGGAGGGCACTGCTGTTACTCCATCTCTGCCAGGCCTGGCCCAGCTTTTCCGAGTCCCACGGGTGGTTTTTGATATCCAGAAAACAAATCCTTGACATGGATCTGGCCCAACCCCCTGGATTTGAACTCTTTGCAAATCGAGATCCGGATGCAAACTTCCCAGCTGCACCCTCTTGTCGCTGAGCCCAACCAAACCCTGTTTCTGAGCCACCCACAGGCTTCAGGAAAAGGGGGATTGAGCTCAGCGGGGTCTGCAGCCAGCGCACGGAGCATCCCCGGCCCCTCTTCCTTTCTCTCCGTGGTGAGAACCGAGCAGTTCATGGAAATCTGCTGGATTTCCTCAGCGTGGGCTCAGCTGGAAGCGTGAACAGAATCCGACCTTACGGAGTTTGGGGTTTGGTTTGTTTTGAGCAGGGAGTGAACTCCCATCTCGTGCTGGCCCGGTTCGGGAGGTCACGGCTGCCAGGAGGAGCGGGGCCAGCAGCTGGGGCTGGATCAGCCCTGCTTATCCAGGCACATTTTTGGGGATGTCAAGTCAGGGCTATTTCTGTTCCAACCTCAGCCCTCTCGGTTCGTTGGGAAAGCTGATGAGGAGTAAGGAAGTCCTGGGGGAGAGGAAAGAGGGAGAAGGAAGGATAGAGCAGAGCAGCCTGGGGGGATTTTATAAAGGAAACTGCAGCATAAAACTCCTGAGACAACTTTTCCCCTCAGGTCCTGCTGAAGTGGGAATTTCGTCCTCTGGCATCTCTCAGCCCTCTCTTTACAGGGATGTGCGAAATGCTCAGGCTGACCCAGGTGAAGTGGAATATTTCTGTGGTGGTTCCAGCTGAGAGTGGTTCTTGCTGCCTCAGCCTTGAGCTGGGTGGACGTGATTTAAGTTTCCCTGGGCAGGTTTTCCCACCTGGAACGGGAATATTTCGTTTCCTTAACATTCAGAAGATCTAATCCTCACCTATAACCTTTTTCTGTTCCTGTTTAGTCACTAGTTTTTCAAACTTTAGGGGTTTGGGGCGAGTATTTTATTTGTTGTGTTTCTTCTGGGCAATATTTTCATGATAAAAACTTGATGTGTGCAGGTCAAACCCATCTTCGGGTGGCAGGAGTTGTGCTGGATTTAATTTCTGGATATTATTCCTCATGGAATGTGTCACCTCTTGAGATCTCCCTTCCCATGGAAGCAGATCTTTGCCAGGTGTGATGTCTGTGTTTATTTCGCTGTTTAACAAGGGATTTTTTTTGCTGCTTCACCTCTTCTCCAACTCTCCTGGAGCTGCAGCAATTCTGGGAAGAGAGGAAAAGCCTTGGCTTGCAGGGAGCAGAGTTTGGAGCACTTCAATTCCCAGGGTCACGGGTTTGCTGTTTTATGGGAGACCATGTGCTCTTTTCCCAGCAGATGAAAGGGTTTTGCTGTCAGCACTTTGAAAAACACCCAGAACAAACCAAACCCAAGTGGGACTCTGGGTCTGCCTTTGGCATCTCCTGGGGTTTTTTGGGTCAAGCCACCACTGGAAAAATCCCCCAATTCTTTCCACGGGGAAAACCCACAAAATGGGCTGGCAAAGGGAGGACAATGCAGACAGATTAACAGCCAGGTAGTGGGGCCAGGCCTTCTTAGGGATCATTTAACCAGTTTAAGCACCTGGTAGGGCAAAATTCCCATCTCCTACACCTCTTTTTTCCTGAATAAAAGGGGAAAAAATCCCATTATTTCTCTTATTTTCCTCTCAAGAGCAAAGCTGAACACCATTAAATCACTTTTATCAAAGTCCTTCTTAAAATGTTTCCACGCCGTGGCTTGGGAACATTCGGAGAGGATCCAAACCTGGATGTGGTGATGGAGATTTGAACGGAGCTCAAATCCCGGAGCTTTGGTTTTGGAATCTGCGGAGATTTGGGCAACTTCTTCCAGGATGAGGAGTTGATTTGCCGAGAAATGCAATTTTGGGGTTGACTGCAGCTCTTTACTGAGTTGGCACTGGGAGCTCGTCTTTCTCTAAAGGGCAGCTCTGTTTTGTTCCTACATTTCCAGAGCTCAATATTCCCCTTCTCCCATTTCCCAGCAATATTTTATAGCCTCCAAACCTTTCTGCAAAAGGGCAAAATGATCAGGAGCACCAAACCAAAACGAAGGGATTGGTCATGCTTTGGGGTTGACCTGAACTTAAAGGATTATTTGGGGTTTTCTTTTGCCGAGCGGAAAAATAAATCCGGAGCTTTTCACTCCGAGTGCAAACATAACCTTCCCTCACCCCGGGAACGAGCCAGGGAATCTCATGGTGGGATTGGCCTGATTGGGAGTGCAGCGCCAATCTCCACATCCCGGGTGCTTTCTCAGCTTTCTCATCAGGAGGATGAATTAGGACTTAATTAATGTTTTGATCTCAGGACATGGAGCTTCCCAGATCCTCGTTCCCAGTGCCCGCTCCCAGACCAGCCCCTGTCCTGGTCCATGGTCGCTTTGTCCTTGGGTGCAACCGGGCTGAATTCTTGTGAATGCCAGACGGGCAGATTCAGACCTCAATTAACGGGGTAATTAACTCAATTAGCACACTGAGGTAAAGGTCAGGATGTGCTTTTAGGAACTCGTTGCACTTCAGGGCAGCACTTTGAGATCTGGGAACGTGGCCATAAAATTCACCTCTTTTCCAGCAAGGTGTTCCTGAGGGTTGAAGAGGATCCCTGCTGGGGTTTGGGCAGAGGGGTCGGATGTTCCTGCTCCACGACATTGATCCCGACTGTGCCGGTCTGGAACTGGAAAGGTTATGGAATAGAATCGCCGATGGGTTGGACTGGGAGGGATCCCAAACCTCATCTTGTTCCGTGGGCAGGGACACCTTCCACGGAGCAGGCTGCTCCACGAGAACATTCCACAGAGTGATTTGGTCTGTAACAGGCTGGAATCCAGTGCTGGCTTTATCCCAAAGCCTGGAACGTGCAGTGCAGGATGCAGTGGGACACCGGGACGCTCAGCTCCGCCGTTCCCCGCCTGGCCGGGAGCAATCCCAGCTGATGGCACCCGAGAAGCCACCGAGGGTCCCTCCAGCTGCTGTCACCCACGGCCTCGGTGTTCCCGGGGGGATCAGCGCTCTGACAAGGAGGAGGAATGAGGGATTGCCGCGTTCCTGTCAGCACCTCCGGATCCAGGCAGCGCTGCCTCTTGGAACGCGGGAATGCTCATCCCCGGCTGGGCGGGAGCTGGAGCTGAGCGCGGAGCTCGGGGTGTCACAGCCTGGGAGTTCCAGCAGGGCTGTGCTGACAAGTGATGGCTCTGTCGGAGGTGCTGACGGATTCCGGGGGAGCTCCCGGGGGCCAGGTTCCCTTCCTGGATGTGTGGAAAACCAGGACACTCCCATCTCCTCCATCTTCCAGCTCTTCCCCTGCTGCTTTTCATTTTATTGCCATCTCTCCTCATTTAGAGACTCCCTTTTGGGAGATGTCTTTCTTCCATCTTCCCTCCTGCTCATCCCTCATGTTGCCTCCTCCTTGCTTCTCCAGCCTTTGCCGTCGGAAGCAGCTTGTCCATGATTTTCCATGTTTATTATGACATATCCCTTATCCTCGGGGCTGATTTTTCTTTGGATCTCCCAAATTCCTGCTGCAGTGGCATCTCCCAGCTTTGCCTGTTGTTTTATGGAGCTGGGGAGCCCGAGGGAAGCTGGGGAATGTGGCACAGGGAGGTTTCTCTGTGACAAACTTGGAGCTTCCTGGCCTCCTGCCTGTTCTCAAATCCATGCACAGCAAGATAAATATTCCCTGTCCTGCCATGAGATGGATTGGAAACGGGCAAACCTCACTTAAACTGAAAGACAAAACCGTTCCCGGGTTTGCTCAAGTCTCCCCCACGTGCAGGAAATAAATGTTCAAGTTATTCCTGAGGGCGAGTCCCTCACGTGACACCAAAGAGTTTTAGGAGGCTTTAACGGCAGGAAGCTGCATCAGGGGAGGGTTAGGTTGGATATCAGGAAAAGTTCTTTATCCAGAGGGTGGAACAGGCTCCCCAGGGAATGGTCACGGCTCCAGGAGCATTTGGGATGCACAGGGTGGGACTGTTGGGTGCCTGTGCAAGGCCAGGAGCCAGATTTGGATGATCCCTGTGCATCCAACTCACTTAACTGCATTTATTTCTGCATTTAGGAGCAGAAAGGCTCCTAAAAGCACCTGTGGGTGATCCCCCTGTTCCTGTGGATCTCCACATCCCTCTGGGAATCAGGGAGGCACACGCTGCAGCCCTGCAGTCGGGAATGTGCCTTTGTGGATGCTCCTTTCCACGGCGAGGCCCCGCTGTCCGGGTGTCTGTGGCACGGGGGCTCTGCAGACATCAAAACCTTTTCCATGTTCCCCTTTTCGGGTCAGCTTCGCCTTCCCTTGGGTGGAGTGAAAACAAACAGATGTTCCCGGAGAGCCGGGCTGACCTGGAAACCTTCAATTAGGGAGTGAGGGAAAGAGGAGAGCGCGGGGTTTGGATTTCCTTTGAGGAGAGCTATTTTTAGGCTCAGGACAAGTTAACAGCAACCTGCTGCTGTGGCCGGTGGGGAAAACGAGGAATAATGGCTTCCTTTCGGAGAGGGATGGTTCCTGGAGTGCTGTGATTCCTGGGATTAGTTTAAGTGAAGTTTAGATATATTATAGTTTGGGGGGGAAAAGTGTGGGTGTGTGTCCCTAGTCTAGGCCCAAAAGAATCAGAGGCTCATGGAATGGTTTGGGTTGGAAGGAAACTCAAAGCTCCTCTCACTTCAGCCCCTGCCATGGGCAGGGACACCTTCCACCATCCCAGGGTGCTCCAAGTCCCATCCAGCCTGGAGCATTTCCAGGGATGGGGCAGCCACAGCTGCTCTGTGCCAGGGCCTCACCACCCTCCTTGTAACAAACCTGCTCTGGATCCTAATCCAGTCACGGGTTTATGTTTGTGGGATTGGATCTTCCCACCAGCTAAACCAAGCTTATTTTTGGACTCTGGCTTGGCTACATTTCCTGGTGCCAACCTGGCAGATTCCCAGAGCCGTGCCACCCCTCTGCCTCCCTGCAGAGCAGGGAAGGGGCGTTAATCCCGGTGTTCCTTCCCCACAGCTGCGTTCCCAAAGCTCGGCCGGGGTGGGAAGCTCGTGGGCTTGTGTGAAATGACCCCAGCTCGGTTTGTCCCGTCCTGCTCAGCCCTGGCAGGCCAAAGGCCACACGAGCTGCTTGAGCTGCATCCTGAGCTCCCAAGCACCTGGGCCCAGTTCCTAGAAACCTTAGAGCCGTGGAAGCAGCACATGGAAGTGCTGGGGCTGGAAGGGCAGGGCTGGAGCGGCCCTTGGGAATGCGTGGGAGTCCTGGTGTCGTGTTCAGCCATGGAACCTCCCCAGCTCCGTCCTCGGGGAGGGATCTGTGCTGTCCTGGAGCACTGGCCAAGGAGCAGTGAGATGAGAGCAGCACGAGGCCAGGAATGCGGAGCAGGCTGTGGGCTGTGGCACTGGGAATAGCGGGAATGGTGATCCCTGCACATCCACGGCTTGGGCATGGCTTGTCACTGCCCTCTTGATGTTCTCTGTGCTGCCCAGGGAGCTTTCCCAGCCCGAGGATCCAGGGAATCGTGTGGCAGCAGCAGGGATGTGCAGGCAGGTGTTAAAGCCTGGCTCCGTGTGCTCACAGATGTTTTCCAGCACAAGCACCGAGCCAGGGCCTGGGGTGGGTTCCCATCCTTAGTGAGGTATTTCTGTGGGAGTTTTTTCTCCTCTCTCCGCTTTTTTGGGGCTGGGATCGCCGCAGTTCCTCTGCCACGTTGTGGCGGGGAGCAGTGCAGGTCACAATCTCCTGTCACCTTGCCCCTGAGCAGCCCTTGAGTAACTCGCTGTCCCCAGTTAAATGCACTTCAATAAGCGCCTTTAACTTCTCTTAAGCATCGCATTCCTGACTCCTCTGGCAATCAATCATCCCTCTGTCAGAACCTCCCCTCTTTCCCAGCCCAGGCCTGCAAGTGGGGAGCTCCATGGAATTCAGTGACGTTCCTGGTGCTCCCGGCGCGTTCACGGGAGCAAGACTTGACTCGCTGCTCTGGGAAGGAGACGGCGGACGGGGCTCGGTTTTTGTGCCGTCATGGAAGCGCCGTGGGTTTCATCATCATTATTTAATCATCATTAAATCCCGGATTTAATCATCGCACGGACGAAGAATTCCCTTCTGCAGCTTACTCCGTGCCAGGCCTGGCAGGAGGAGAGGGGCTCTCCCCTCTGGTGTAGGGAAGGAGTTGGTAGATGTTTTTCCTTGGAAGGGTTCCTGCTCGTGTGTGTGTGTGTGTGTGTTGCGTTAAAAGGTGTTTAATCCTATCAACTTCCCGTTTATAATGCTGCCATAATCCTGTCCCTGGATCATCGTAATCCCTGGATCACCATCCCTGATGTGCTGGTTTGGGATGGGGAGGCAGCTGAGCCCAGGCTGGGCAGGTGAGCGCCTGTGTGGGGGTGGGACAAGAAGGTCTCAGGTGCTTCTTGTGCAGCCAAGAGGAGCATCAGGGAGGATGGGATTGCAGAGCCCAGGGGGAGAGGGAGTGTGTTTTCCAAAAAATCCTTAGAACTGTAGGATCGTGGAATGGTTTGGGTTGGAAGGGACCTTAAAGCTCATCTCATTCCTGCCCTGCCACGGGGACACCTTCCACTGTCCCAGGTCGCTCCTGGCTTTGGGCACTTCCACGGATGGGGCAGCCCCAGCTTCTCTGGGCACCCTGTGCCGGTGTTTTACCACCTTCCTAACAAATCTCCACCTGCTTCAGATCCCAATCCTGTTGTGGGATTTTTTTTTTGTAGGATTGAACTTTCTCCCAGCTAAGACAAACTTCTTTTGGGGCTTGGGGTTGCTTCTAATTCTTGGGAGCAGCCTGGCAGATGTCCAGACACCTTCTGCAGGTGAAATACCTGCAGCAGGGCTTAGATCTTGTGTCCAAGTCGTTTCCATTGCTGCAGCATGGATTTGTTGGGAGAGGCATGGAATTTTTTGTGTCATCGCTTGTGAGTGAGGAGAACTCACGGCATAATCGCAGCTGCTGAGTGTGGATTGTGTTATTCTGGAGATTCTCTCTTTTTTTAATAAAAAATGGGTTGGCTGAATAATGTGAACAATTTGAGCGTTTTCTATAGGACTGAATTGCAGGGATGTTTGTTTAACCTACAGGGAGAGACCCCAAATCTGTGGAGTTTAATTTGGATGCATATTTTACATAGGTGAGATGACAAGGTTATTAAAAATGAAGCCGTTGCTGATGTAAAGCACGAGCAGACATCAGCAGTGAAACCTCTGAGGGGGCTTTTCCTTCCCCTCAGCAGAACCCTCCACCCCTGGAGCCAAAAGCTGAGATCCCAGAATCATGGAATGGTTTGGTTGGGAAGGGACCTTCAGGATTTCCAGTTCCCCTATCCCAGGTTGCTCCAAGCCTCATCCAGCCTGGCCTTGGACACTGCCAGGGATCCAGGGGCAGCCACAGCTGCTCTGGGCACCCTGTGCCAGGGCCTCCCCACCTTTATCCTTAGGGAAAAGGCATAAGGACTGGATGTCTCAGTGACTCTTTTCCTCGGGGTTTTGGTTGCTCTGGGGGATGAGCCAGAGTGAATTTCTGACAAACGCGGGGTTGTCCATGTGGGAATGGATGTGGGGCTGAGCCCCAGCAGCAGCTCCAGGCAGGAGCAGTTTTCAGGGACAACCCCAGCTCTGGAAGCGTTTGGGACAAAGGACAGGTGGAGGTGGCGTGCAGGAGCAGAGGGAGGATCCTGGGGGGTTGATTTATGTTCACCTTTAATCAGACTCCTCAGAGCTCTCGGTGCCGTAGTTTTGAGCCGTGTCCATCATCCCATAAATCAATCAAATCCCATCAGCTTTGCCTCAGAGCAAGGCCCAGCTGCAGCTGAGCGGGAACACGAACAGGGCGGTGCTGCAGCTCCGCATCTCCTTCCTCTGTTCAGATCTCCTCGGTGAGGAAAACAAGGAATCCCTCAGCAAAGGGACGTGGGATGCAATTCCTGAGCCTGCTGTGGCTCTGCGGGGTGACCCTGGTCAGGTTTTATCCTTTCCCTGTTTCTCACCGCCCTCTGTGCCGTTGATTCTGAGGAAGATCTGTGCTCGTGTTGGAGGAATGCTCCTGGAGCAGGTCTGGTGTGGGTTTTCGGGGTATGAGGCACTCCTGCCTTGGTGCTGATGGAGATTCCCAGCGCCTCGGAAAAGTGGCTCTGTAGTGCAGGCCTTTAAAGGAATTTGGGATGAGGCAGTGAGGGCTGGGAGAGGGGGGTGCTGCTGAAGAGCCCCAGCCAGCAGCACTGAGGATGTGCTGGAGGACACAGGGAATGTGCCAGGAACACATCCAGGTGCGCATCCCAAAATTCAGCTGCTCCTGGCCCTCAGAAGAAGGCGGGAACAGCAGGACTTGCCCTTTCCAAGGTGTGTTATTTGTGCTTCTGAAGAATAAAGGAAAGAGAAGTAAATCAAGTGCCTGGATTTCAGTTTTACCAGGATAAAAGCAGAATGTGGCATCGTCCTGTTAACTGATAATTAATATTCTCCTTTAATTAATAATTTATATTCTCCTTTCTACCTTCTTTGGAGGCAAAAGTTTGGTTTGAAGCATCTCTGTTGCGTGCGTGAGAGAAATCTTAGGAGCAGTCCGAGCATTCCTGCAAATCTGAGGGGATTCCTGATTGCTTCCCATCCCAACAGCAGAACCACTTGGAAAAATGCCCGGTGGCCCCCTGCCCTCTCCAAAGGGCCGTGTGATGACACGTTCTGAGTCTCATCCCAGAATCCCAAATAATCCTGCTTTCTGTCAGTTGGAAGCTGTTCCCCCTCATCTGTCACTACCTGCCTGTGCAAAAAGTCACTTTCCCTCTATTTTCCAATTCCTCTTGAAGCACTGGAAGGGGCTCCAAGATCTCCCTGGAGCTTTCCCTTCTCCAGGCTGAGCATCTCTGTGCTCTCCTCTGGACCTGCTCCAACAGCTCCTCGTCCTTCTCGTGCTCAGCACCCCAGACCTGGACTCAGGATTAATTTTTGAGCTCGTTTTTCCAACGAGACGACATTTCTACGGCACGGATCCAAACGTGGTCCTGGCTGGAAAAAAAACCTGTGGAAAATTGAGGGTGCCGCCTGTTGGAATTGCCCCTGAGCCGATGAGTCTGTGCCACCAAACTGGGGCCGTGTCACCGGTGTGGCACCACAGCCGGTGGTCACAGCTCTGCCCCCGGGCTCCTCAGCTGCCTTGGCACTCATTCCAAAGCATCCTTGGAGCAGGAGGATGAGCGGATCCTCCTTCCATGCCTGGAGGAAAAACGGGGAGATGGGAAAACCAGCAGCTCCCCACCCCTGCTCGCCCTAACTCCCTGGTTGTCCCTTCTGGGTTTTTTACCCATAGTTCAGGAATTTTTTCGTACTCCTGGAATATCTGAGAGCTCGTGGAGCCCCCGAGTTCCTGGGTGTTACCAATTGGCCGCTTGTTCCGAGTTCTCCGGGGATTTTTGCCTTAAATTACGAGGAGGGGAATCCTGTTGACAGTCGGCCGGGGCTGTCCCGGCAGCTTTGCGTGCGGAGCAGCTCGTCCGGAGGCCTTGGCTGCTGCCAGGGAATCCAGAGGCTTCCCTGGGGCCGCGGGATTTGCACAGCTCCCTCCGCCCCCGCCACGGCTGGCTTGGGGAGAGGAGGAGGGAAGAGAAATCCGTGAGGAGCGAGGGTTGTCCCACCCCGTGTCCCTAATCCTGGGTGGTGTTGGGAGCGCTGCATCCCAGCCAGTCCACATAACACCTCCAGACATCCCTGGAATGCTCGTCCCTGGAAACAGTTGGATGAGGCTCCGAGTGAAGATGTCCCTGTTTATTTCAGGGCCTGGAAGTTTCCTTTCCAACCCAAATTATTCCGTGATCCGCACCTGATGTGGATCCCGCGGTTTGTACCCCAAGCGCTGCTGGGAGGGAACGTCGGAGCCCGATATCCGCATGGATTTGGGAGCATTTTGGGAGCTCACGGAGCTCCAGGCCGCTGATCCTATGAACCAGCTGCTGATGGGCTCTGCCAGGGCTGGACTCACATCTGGACACCTGATCCAGGCTTTTCCTCCTCGTCCCAACGTCCGGCGGTGGGTGGGGTCAGTGGAGCAGCCAGAGGAGTGGGAAGTTCTCCCAGGGAACGGAGACAACACCAGCTTTGCTCTGGCGGCAACACCTTGTCCTGAGGTTAAGGGGAAACATTTGTGGGAATGCTCAGGGAAAAGAGGTGTTTTTAACAAAATTCCAGCTTGGTGCTGCCGCTTCCGTCAGGTTTGTCTGGATCCCTTTAATTCCTGGAGCAGTTTGGTGATGGCACAAGTTGGGGACTGGAGCTAAAATAAAAAAGAGGTTTGCCCGAGGGAAAACTTGGATTTTCTCCTGGAGAGACCGAAATGCAACAGAGAAAACTGTTCCCAAATTGCTGATATCTTCTGGGCAAAGGGATCATTTAAAAGAATTAATTAAATCCTAATTTGTCATCCAAGCACAGCCGTGACGTTTGTCAGGGCTTTGATCAGCTCCCACACCTGACTGGCGTGCGGCAGCTCCATTCCCAAACATCCACAGCTGTCTGCTGGAGCTGGGAAACGGTGCCAAGAGATTGGAAGGTGCTGCCAGGAAAAACTCAAGTTGACGAATGGGAATTACCCTTCCTGGGATGGTTGGGAGTGTTTTTAGGAAATCCAAATCTTTTTCTGGTCTCTGGCAAGTTGTTTGTATTCCAGGCAGGATCAGGCAGCCACCTCCCATTTTAGTTTATTTGATTTTAGTTCATTTGATTTTAGCGGAGCAGCCTCGGCTCCCTGTTTTCCTTTGAGCAGGTGAGTGGGAATTGTGTCCGTATCCCGACGTGGGAGCTGCAGCTGGAGCTGAGGGGAGGTGGGAAGGAGGAAAATTGCTGCTCTGGTGACACTTAATTCCTGTTCCTTCATTTCTCCCGCCCTCCCAGCCTGGAATTCCTCCCTTCCCCTCTCCCTGGAAGCGTGGCAGGTCCTTGGAAGTGCTCTGAGGTTTTGTTTGGAGTGTCACCTTTCAGTGTCGCCTCCGTGGCTCCTCATGGAGAGCAAAGCCCCTCGTGGTTTTCAGGGAAGCCCTGGAGGGCTGTGCTTGGTCCGGGGAGGAGATGGCTCTTCCATGCCCACCCTCAAATCACTCACCCAGGCTGTGACTTCTCCCTGCTTTACCTTTTGGTCCCCATTCCCATGGGATGAGCCTGGCACTGGCTCTGCACCTCTGCTGCTGCCAAGAGGAACTACTGGAAGTTCATTCCTTCAGGGATATTTTGGGAAGTGACCATCTCTAGGAGTAAAGCAACCATAAATTGGATTTTTCCCTTTTCTCTGTCGCCATAATCCCTGGGTATCCCTGGGTATCCCTGAGTGTCTTCATGGATGTGAATCCCCCCTGTTGGGTGCCCTGCAAAGCATCAGTGACACCATAATTTGTGCTGGAATGGTTGTGGAAAATTGTTGGGGAGAAGGAATCCAATCCCCCGGGAGCAGGCAGGGATGAGATGGGGCTTGGCAGGGATGAGAGCCAATGGTCCCCAGCGATTTTCCTCCTTTTCCTCTTCCCTGGAATGTCCCAGATCCCCGGAGCTGGGTCTGGAATACCGGTGTGCTCCTCCTGCAAGTGCGAGACCCTGATTTTTGGTAAATTTTTTGTGCACAGACATTTTTTAAAAAGTCATTTTTTCACTCCATTGAGCACAAGAGCCAAGGAAAGGAAAAGCTCAAGGAAAAGAGCGCTCGGCAGCGTAGGCCGGAGCCCAGGCCGTTGTCAGCCCTCCTCCCTGCCAGAAGGATTTGGAGATCTCTGCAGAAGAAAATGATCTTTTAATTTGCCGTCGATATCTGCGGAGCGCAGGACGCGGAATTCCAATGCCCGGGTGCGGATGGAGTTACTGAAACAACAGAAATCTGGGAAGAGGGCTCCTGAACTTCCCCCAGAGCCTCGGTGAGGGTTTGCACATCAGCAGAGCAGCAGGAGCTGCAGGCAGGATGGAATTTGTCTCTGTGGCGTTCTCTGCTCCTGGAGCTGGGGATGGAGAGGCCCAGACAGCCAAGGACGAGCGTGCTCCTCTCCCTGTGAATTTTAGAGGATATGCTACTGGAAGTGTGGAAAACGGCTTTGACTGGAGCTGGAATTCCTCACAGAGCTGCTCAGGGCCCTGTCTGGAATTAGGGAAGTTGTGGGTTTTTTCTTTTGTTGAAGAATTAACTCAGAGTCTGAGGGTTTTTCCCTTTCCCTCAGCCCTGATGTAGCTGGAGTCTCCAGTGCTTTCCCTGGTGAGATTCCCTGACTTCTCCTGCCTCATTCCTGGTGATCCAGGTCTCTGCCCCGGTTCTGTGCATGTTTCAGAACCATAAAGATGATGGATCCCTGTTTTTAGTAAGCTGTTGAATTATTTATGGATCTGCTGGGATGCGGGAGCTGCCAGCTACCGGCACGCAGCCAGCAGGGAACGGAGCCAAACTGGGAAAGGGAAAAGCTTCCACACTCGGAGCTGAACTTGGGGCTCTGATCCTCGGGTGAACATCCTCCAGGAGGTCTGGAGCATCCCCCAGGAGCAGCATCCCGCTCCAGAGCCATGGAAATGCCAGCGGTGGGAAGGGAAGGGCTGGCCTCGCAGCGCGGCGAAATTCCGTGCGCTGTGCAATAAGATGGATTTAGTTCCTGACCTTTTAAAATCCCAGGAAAAGGCTCGTTGTCTGGGCTGAAGCATTTCCCAGCTGTTCCCTGTCTGAGGGGTGCCACAAGCCAAGGCTGAGGTTTATGAGGAGGAGCCAAGACTTCCAATGTCAGGGTGACACGCAGGGAGCACGCCCGGGGCTCCAGGACAGCTGGGATGTGGGATTTGGGGCAGGAAGAGGAGCAGGAGGGCTGGGAAAGCCATGTGTGGATGTGGGGGGTCTGTGCCGAGGAGTGGGCAGCGTGGATGGGATCCAGGCTGGAGGAGCAGGAGCATGAGGGATCTGGAGCACGTTCCTCTGGCAGGACGGTGTGGGACACCCGGCAGGGCAGCTGCTCCTCCTCATCCTCCCTCTCCCCACAGGATCAGCTCTTTGGGATCACTCTCCCCACAGGATCAGCCCTTTGGGATCACTGTCCCCACAGGATCAGCCCTTTGGGATCAGCTCTTTGGGGTCTCTCTCCCCACAGGATCAGCCCTTTGGGATCAGCCCTTTGGGATCACTGTCCCCACAGGATCAGCCCTTTGGGATCACTCATGGCAGGCACACCTGGTTGGTTTTGTGGGAGGTCTCCTTGAAAATCTTTTCTTTTGTTCAGCTCCCAGGCGGAGGTGGGCAGATATTTTGGAATGTGCTCCCAGACCTGTTCTAAGGGAGGGTGTCGGATGGGGGTTGAGGGGGTTGGAAACTCCTGCCTGCTCCAGGCTTTGCAGTGAATCCATGACCATCCACAGATTTTGGGGCTGCAGCAAACCTGGGTGAAATGAGAACAGGCAGGGACAGACTTAGGGTGGAATCCACCTCGAAGACACGAAAGGTGGGCACAGGTGGGGTTTTTGCAAAGGTGATTTTCCAGCAAAACCTGGAGCCAGGAGCCAATGGACAAAGGGAATAGCCTTGGAAAGGAGTCTGGGAATGGGAGCCGTAGGTAGGGCCGCATTCCGGATGCATGACGGGGATAGAAGTGCGTTTTTGAGCTGAGCTCAGCCCCTGCCAAGGGACACGGGGCCAGTTCCAGATTCCTGCCCTGAACCTCCAAACAGCCCCACATTGTTGGGCCCGTGAGTCACCCTTGTGTCAGCAGCAGCACAAGCCAAGCACGTTATTCCTTCGGAGGGAAACGGGCTGGAAAAGACAATTCCTGCTTTTTCGAATTCCCATTTCACCTCCAGGTTTGGCGTCCAGGAGCCGGCGGTGCCTTTGCTGGGCAGCAGAACTGCAGGGTTGTGTGAGGGAAAGGGAACCACACCAGCCCTGGGCTGGGGGACAAAGCTGCCTTCCTAAAATATCCTCTGATGTCACCGCTCCTGGGTGTGGATGTTTGGAAGAGGGAGAGGACAGACTGGGACTTCTGCTGGGAAAAAAATAAACAGAGAGGAGAAGTCTCCCATTGATTGGGTCTCCCGAGGAATTAGGCAGGAATCTGCTTCACATCCCTGCATATTTTTCTCCTTACCTCTCCTGAGGTTGAGGGAGGAATTTTAAGCCTCCCAAAAACTCAGGCCTCTGCTTTTTTTGAGGAGCACAAGGAAGAACCAGACTGAGGGTGGGAATCCCAACGGGCAGAGGTTTATTGGAAACTCTGGGCAGCTTTAAAGGCTGGGGAGAGGTTTCGAAATTAAAATAAATAAATCCCAGTGCTGGCTGGGGGTTGGCAGGGCAGGAAAACCTTGGACATGATCCACCTGGAAAACACGGCTTGATCCACCCCTGCAACAGGACTGAGGGCAATAATCATGGAATGGTTTGGGTTGGAAGGGGCCTTAAAGCTCATCCAGTTCTATCCGTGGGCAGGGACACTTTCCACTATCCCAGGTTGCTCCAACCTGGCCTTGGACACTTCCAGGGATGGGGCAGCCACAGCTTTTTCTTCTCTTCCCTCCCAGGGAAGAATTCCTTCCCAACATCCCATCTCACCCTGCCCTCTGGCACTGGGAAACCACTCCCCCTTGTCCTGGCACTCCGTGTTCTTGTCACCCTCTCCGGCTCTCTTGGAGAGAGGCACTGGAAGGGGCTCCAAGGTTTCTCTGGAATCTCCAGGCTGGACAATTGGTTCATCCCTGCTCCATGCACAAGCCTCATCCTGCTGTAATGTTTGCTTGGGAAAAGTGGGTGTTTCCCTGCACTTCCAGTGAGGAACTCCGAGCTCCTTCCCCCACGAGAACTTTTCCCTTGGAAAAATGCTCCCGACTCCAGCTTCCCACCCCTGTCCCTGCTGTGAAGCCAGCACAGCGCTTGGCCCATGGAACACATGGAAAAACCCTTCCCACGGGGCTGGAGCTGCCTGTGGAGGCTCAGGGTTCGGGGATGTGTTGGATTGGAGCTTCCTCCTGCTTCTTTTGGAAGCAAAGTTCTCCAAAGTTCAAGGGAGGATGCTGGGACGAGCTGGAATCAGGATGTGGATCATTCCAGGATGTGGACTATGCCCTGCTGCGGGTTGGGAAGCAGGTTTAGTGGGACACCTCCAGCATTCCAAACCTCATGGAGCACATCCCTGCTCCAGGTCCGGCATCGCCCTGGCCGAGCACTCCTGCCCTGGGAGTCTCCCAGAGGTGTTGCTGTGCTCTGTGGGGACATCCACGAAGCAAATCCCGCTGTTCCTGCTGGGAAGCATCACAAGATGGTGCTGGAAGAGCTGACAGCTCCTTCCTTATCCAAGGGATGGCCTCACAAAACCGGGATGAGCACGGCACCAGCTCCTTTGGCAGCACCTGAAGGAATGGGGAATGTTCTCCTGAAGGATGCGAGCTCGGGGCTCCAACACAAACGGGAAAGAAAGCAGGGAGGGTGTTTGAGGAAAGCTGGAATGGCTCTGGGATTCAGGCTGGTGGCGTCTGGGTGGGAGGGAGTCCACGCCAAGGGCGGGCGGGGAGGGTGAAGCCTTGGTGGCATTAGGAAATTCCATAAAAAATTCATATTTTCTCCTGACCTTTCAGTTTCTGGAAATGCAGACACAATAAACAAACGTGGAAGGGAGGAGCTGGCTCTGGAATATGAGGCTGGAGCGGAGTGGAAAGTGGAAAGCAAACAAGGAAGCAATTAAGGGCACAATGAAGGGAATTAAGCACCGTGCACTTCATTCCGGAGTTATTTATACTCTGAGGCAGAACTAAAAATAAACATAGGATTTCCACAAGGAAAACAAGCTCAGTTCCCTCTTTTAAACAACTTTATGGAGCTGTGATTGTTATAGATGGAGAAACTGCTTGGATCTCCTTCTCTGTGTCCCGGTTTTTGCCTACAGCAGGGATTTTATAGCTGGAGGCTGGGATTGCAGAGCTCTGGGAAGGCTCTGCTGAGGCTCCTGCAGCATTCCAGAGCAGAGCTGTCACTGCTTTCCAAGTGGAACCTCCACTCTGGAGCTTCTGGATACCACCAGGCTCTGAAGATGAAATAATCATCCTTGTGATCCTTGGCTTGGAGCCAGGACAGCGGCGGGATCAACCCGGACCTCGGGGAGGAGGTTCCAGGGCAGCAAAGAGCAGCTCCCGGTGGGGTTTGGACCCCCTGGGATGGTGGAGGGAATCTGGGAAGAGCAGAGTTTTCTCTGGGACAGCTGCAGGTGTGGAGTCTGAGCCCCCTCAGGGATCTCCTCCAGGGCTTTAATGCTCGTCGTGGGTCTGCTGAATTGGGATTTTGGGGGGGAAAGGGGATTTGGAGGTGGTAAATACCCACAATGACTTTACCGAAAATTCGGGCTTTTGGAGTGCATGGAGATGTGTGAAGAGATCCAGGTGGATTTGCCTCCTTGTGGAAATTGTCCTGGATGGGATAACATTGATCCTTCCACTGTGTGAGCCCTTCTCATGGGCATGAGCCAGAATCCCTCTGAGCAGGCAGGAATCCTGGAATGGTTCGTGTTGGAAGCGACCTTCAAAGGTCACCTCGTCCAACCCCCTTTGACAGGCAGGGACACCTTCCCGAGGATCCAGCAGCATTCCCATCTCCCTGTAAACTCTGGGGTGTGTTCCCTCTTGGAAACCTTTCCAAATCCTGGTTTTCCAACCCCTGGGGTCACATAAAGGTGGTTCAAGGTGCTTTTCCCATTCCTCACTCCCACTCTGGCTGTCTGTAGGCACTGCCTGTATCTGTGCTGGGATGGCGACTGTCACCACAATCTTGGATCCTTTATGGATCCAACTTTAGCTGTTAAACCCCTCTTTTGGGAATGAGTAGAATTCCCTGCTGCCATGAAAGGCTGGCACTTTGGATAATTCCCTTTTGCTGTCCACGAACACGGAGAGCTTGGAATCTCCTCCCTGATGAGCTGCCACTTCTCCGGGGTGAGAACTGCTTTGCAGACTTATTCCTTCTGCTCCAGGATTGCCCTGGATCCTTTGGGATCATCCGAAATCCGTGCTGCTCGTGGGAATCGTTCATTTGCACAAAGCTTGGGAGATGTTATGGAAGGGCTCATTAGTGCTAGACGTTGTTATTAATTCTCTGAAATTGAGACTGTTGTTGTTTTGTCTGAGGGCAGGACTGCGATTCCCAGCGATCCCGGGAGGAGCACAGTTAATGGAGCTGTGGTTGGGCCCGTAAACACTGGATGTACTCAGGAACATATGGGGAAAGGGGAAGCAGGGGGATTTGCCTCGTTTGCCAATCAGTAAAACGTCTCCGTGGATATTTCTGGAATGTTTATGCTTTTCCTCTTCCGAGTTTAGACGAAGGATGGGAAACATCCCGGGCCAGTTGCTTTGGAGCCTTTAGAAGGGAGTGGAAATGAGGGGGGATAAAAAGATTAAGTGTATCGAGTGCTACTTGTTCCAAATCCTTCAATCCTCGAGTATCCAGGCCCTGGATACTTTATCCAGGCACTTCAGTCTCTTATTAATTAATTAATTAATGTATTTATTTATTTATTACCTTCCCACTGCTTTTCTCAGGTGGCCACTTTAAGGACAGAGATGTCCCAAAGAAAGAAAAAAACCCTAATCTCTTGCTTACCAAATTAAGGGAGGTGGGATCCCAAATCCCAGGTCAGCTTCTTATCCCTCTGGACCAATTCAACTCCTGGGAACTCATCCTGAGGTTCCCCTGGTTATGGGATATCCAAAATGTGTCCTGTGCCTCTCTCCTGCTTGAAGGTTCTGGTGTGGGGTTCATTGAGCTTGAGATTCCCTTGTTCCAGGAAGGTGGGATCCTTCCTAGGGATGGACCAGGAGCTGTCCTTTGATCCACAGCCTCCAGCACTGACCAGTGGAGGTGATTCCCACTGTCCCTGTCCCGTGGCTTCTCCCTGGCACCAGCACAGACCTGCCCAGACTCACCCAGTTCTCCCTCCTTGAAACCCCTCTGAATTTCTGCCCAAACCTATTTTGGTTTTTCTCCTCTCCTGCGCTGTTGGATTGTCTTGTCTGGGCTGTGAAAACTCAAAATTCTCTCCAGCTAAGGAATAAAATGGAAGGAATTCTTCCCTGGGAGGGTGGGGAGGTACAGAGTGCCCAGAGCAGCCATGGCTGCCCCATCCCTGGAACGTCCAAGGCCAGGCTGGACAGGGCTTGGAGCAGCCTGGGATAGTGGAAGGTGTCAGGGTTGGAAGTGGATGATCTTTAAGGCCCTTCCAACCCAAACCAGTCTGGAATTCCACAAATCCATTCATAGCTAAAAAGTCCCTGAGGTGCTGAGGAGATTTGGGAGCTGGGCTGGCCCTGGGAAATGGGAAAACAAGGCCATTTTCCTTGGATTTCCTGTGTTGTTGTCCCAAATGTGCGTTCACTGAGACTTTTCAGGCATGTGACATTGCCTGGGGAGCTGATTCCTTGCTTAGGCTGCGGTGCTGATGCACAGGGATGTGGAACAGATTTTATTCCCTTCCTCTGGACTTTGCTGTTGCATCTTTCCTCAGCTGTGATCTTTTCCTTCTGGTCTTTCCCTCAGTGCTTCCCTTGCCAGCCCCATCCCTGCCCTCTGCTCCTCATGTTTTAAATCTGGGAAAGCTCCAAGAGGTGATTTATTGTCTTGTACAGACAGGATTGCATCTCCTTACCTCCCACTTGGAAGTGATTTTTCCACTTGTTGTCCTTGAGCTGTTGCACAACCCCCCTGGCAAAGCTACGGCGCTGGGCAGCGATGAGGGATGTGCTGGGAATTCCTGCCAGGAGCAGCCTCTGGAGCCTCCTGAGGACCAGAATGGGTTTTGTGGAAGAAGAGGGGGAAAGGGAGCTGGGTTAGGTTAGGGTTGATTATTTTTGTACCATGAGGATTTTGGGGGTTGCTGACACCGTGTCCCCCTGTAAAATGTGTCCTTTGGGGACAGAGGAGGGAAAATCCATAGGGAATGAGGCACCACTTGTGGGGGGAATGCCATCCCAGCCAAGCTAAGCCTGAGCCTGGGACCATTTTCCACAATTCCCTCCATGGGCTGGCGTCACAGTCACCAACTGGGCCTGTCAGGAATGATTTACAAACCCAACCCAAACACTGGCAGGATCCAAAACTGCCACGGGAACCACGGGAAAAGGCAGGAAAAGGGATGCTCTGCCCCTGGCAAGCCCCGCTCCTTGCTGCCTCCTGCTTTGCATTAAGCTGGGACTTACAAAACCAAACAAACAACTCTCCCTGCTGAGGGGAACAGAGGGGAGGGCGCTGGAAGGAGGCTGCGTCTCGGAGCCGGGGTTTTCAGGGATCACAATCCATGGCAAAGCCGAGCTGCTCCAACGTGGTTTGTGTTAAATGTTCTTTTCATCCCGTGCAGAAGCCACGGATGTGCAGGGAGCTCGTTGCGCGCGCTGGCTTTGTTCCTTTTTTTTTTTTTTTATTTAGATCACATTTTTTAGAGGTTAAAGTTTTGGGGGTTTGAAGGGAGGAGTTCTTACGATGGTTCGAACTGCTTCTTCCTTGGAAATTCTCCTAAATCCCACTCAGAAATGGATACGGAAGAAACCAATGGATGAAAGCAAAGCAAACCAATTGTAACAATCCAAGATGAATTTATAACATTTTTTTAATGAGCTGAAAATTTGGAGGGCAATGATTTCCAGTCACTCAGCGTTTCTGGGAGGATGATTCCAAGAGGTTGTCGACAAATAGTAGCTCTTGTCTCGGTCCTGCATTCCCAGTGGGAATTTCCAGTCCCAAAAGTTTGAGATGTGATTCAGTCCAAGCTTTAATTCTCTGGTGCTTTTTGTGTTTAATGCGAGGCGTTTCTGGAGTCCCACCACAATTGTTCTCCCATTAGCACTGAAACCCAACTGCTGCTCTGAAACAGCCAAACGTGGGGATGTGAGAGTGGGAATGGGTGTGGGATTGGGATTGGGTGTGGGATTGGGAGTGGGAATGGATGTGGGATTGGGAATGGGTGTGGGATTGGGAATGGGAATGGGTGTGGGATTGCGATTGGGAATGGATGTGAGATTGGGATTGGGTGTGGGATTGGGATTGGGTGTGGGATTGGGAATGGGTGTGGGATTGGGATTGGGTGTGGGATTGGGAATGGATGTGGGATTGGGATTGGGTGTGGGATTGCGATTGGGAATGGATGTGGGATTGGGATTGGGTGTGGGATTGGGAATGGACGTGGCGCTGGTTGTTGGTGGCGAGGGCAGCGCAGGCGCAGGTCGGATTGAGCTGGGTCCCACCTCAAGAGACACCGAGGGACATCGGGCAGAGTCATGGGGCAGAACTGGAGCAAAACCGGTTCGTAGATCACCCAGATTTTGGGATCTGGGGAGAGAATGAAGCCCCGGGGGTGTCGTCTCCATCTCCCTCCGAAGGGTTTTGGTGCCTCCCCAGTGGAATGAGCCGTGTGGGGACAGCCCAGGTTTGCAGCCCCAGGTCCCTCCCCAGCCCTGCTCTCCAGGATCAACTCCAGCTCATAAACCCTGGGCTCAGCAGCTCAGTTGTGCCACAAACTAATCAGGGAAGGGCTCAAATCCCACAAACACCCTCCCCCTCATTAGAGGACCCCTCAGGATCCCGAGGAGGTGCCTCATTGACAGGGAGCAGGGCCTGGGGACTGCGCAGCAGCCCAAGGGGTCAGGAATTCCTGCCATTCCTGTGTGCCCTGCTAAAGAGTGAAAGGGCAATTAGCCAGGCCGGTGCTGTGTCCGTGCCCAGGGCCCGTGGATCACGCAGCCAAGGCGTGGGGATGAATTTGCATTTGCCACGGAAATGAGGAATTTGGAAGGTTTGTGTGATGGGGAGCTTCTTCCCCTCCTCTTCACCTGCCCTGCTGCAGTGTTGATTTAGTGCTGCTCTCCTCCATTTTCCCAAAATCCCCTTCCCATCTCTCCTTTTGGGGACATTCTCTTCCACATACACCGTGTTGTCCTCGGTGCAGCAGCCTTGGGTTTTAAAGGATTTGGGTGGAAACCAGGGTCAGGTCACATTTTTCAGCAAAAAAATTGGGGTTTGTGCCCGGTGATGTCATTGTGGGACCTGGAGGTGCCAGGCAGAAATTCCTGATTCAGGAATTAGGCTTAGGCAGGTCCTCTGGGCCCAGCCTTCTGCCCAGGCTTGTCCTGCTGGATACACTCGGGATTTCTCCAGCGGAGCAGAAAGCTCCAGCAGCATTCCTGGGATGCCATCCAGGGAGGGATGTGCGGAAGGGCAGAGCCTCTGCGTTTGCCCAGGTTGTGTCAATGGGAAAAACACAACAAATTCCTTAAAAATGTGGGATTGTGGGAGGGTAAAATGTGCAGCTGGAGCCCCTTCCAGATGTGTGAGGAGGAGGGGCATGCAAATGCCTCAAAATACCATTAAAATACCATTTAAATAGCATTTAAACACCATTAAATTCCACTTAAATTCCGTTTATTCCCCGCTGCTGGGGTTCACCCCAAAAGACCCTTTAACACTTCCACCCAGATGTTTGGGTGCTGATGGGTCCCCACTCATTTGCTTTAAAAGCCAAAACTCGCTCACAGCTGCTTGAAGAAATCAAGAGGGACATTTTGTAGCAGCAATAATAACGTTGGAGGAAAGAATCCCTGGTGGATTTCCCCAACCTTTGCTGCTTAATGAACCAACTGATTGAGCCTGTGGGGTTGAAATAATCCTTCCAAGGACCTTGGAGCCGTCCCATTAAGTCAGGGGAAAGGTTTTACAGCACGATTTTTGTTAATGAACCCGGACTTTGTTGTCACAGGAAGAATTGGGGCTTTCTCCGGCCTGACTTGAGGTGCAGGTGAAGAAATTTAATTTCTTGCCCTACATTTTCAGCTGACACCTCATCATCAGTAAAAGTTGTAATGTTTCTTTCTCTTCTTTCCTTATGAACTGAGGGACAATGGAGAGGTTTGTAGGAGGAAAATCCCCCGAGCCCTGTTTAATGCAAAGACAACTCCTCCTTCAGCTCAGGAAATCCCTCAGCTGCCGATTTTTTTTTTAGGCTGGGGGAGGAAAAAAAAAAAAATCACAGTGTGTTTATTGTATTCTTAAACCCTTCCTTAAAATCTCCCTTTGGCCACATCCAGGGACAAAAAACCGAGCTGGATGGACCTTGGGAAGCGATTATCACCCTTGGTGTTGTCAGGGTGGTGTTGTCTGTAATTAATGTTGGGGAGGTGTTGAGGGATGGCTGCACAGAGGGGGTTTTGTTGTCATCGTCCTCATCCTGCTTTTCTTCCCACCTTTCCTCAGCTGCTCCCTGGCTTTTTCCTCTGGCTGTGGTTCCACCAGCCTTTCTCAAGAGGTCAGTCTTGGCTGGCTTTTGTGGGTTTGATCTCCCACCTTGCACTCCTGAGGCGCTCCAGCCTCCCGGGTGGGATTTATTTCCCCTCAGATACCAGAGCAGGGTCAGCCCCATCGTGGAGCAAGTCTTCCCCACATTTCCAGAGGAAGGGTTTCCTATCTGTGTGCCCTTTAATGTTGCTGATCCTCTCCCAAATCCAAGGAAAGGGAATTCAGGGAATAAATTTGTGTGGAAGGAATGGACTCGTATCAGGGATCCCACAGATCGGAGTGAGGGCAAAGCACTGATGGGATTTGGGTTCCCTGCAAATTTAAAATCTCTGGATCCACTTAAACCCTTGGAATACCTGCAGATCTACTTCACTCCTCAGCAGGAATCCCTCTCAAAGTACAAACTGGGATCTGAGTTGAAAATCCTTCCCTCGTGGAAGCCAAAGACAAAACTCCCCTTTCCTTTGGTGGGACCAGGATTCCCAGCCCTGCCAAAGCCTGTTTGACATCCTCCTGCCTTGGAGCAGCCAGGGGATGAGGGAAGCTGCTCCAGAGTGACCCAGACAGGCTGTGGGTGAAGCCTGTTAGGAGAGAGCCCCTCGGGAGGAGGCAGCTTCATCCCCGTTCCCACCAAAGCCGTTTGGCTCCCAGTTGCCGAAGCAGTGCCAAGCCCCAGTGACCTTTCAGCCTCCTCGCTGTGCTCCGAGGATTTACAGTGGAAAAAGCTCCTTCTTGGGAGGGAATCTTGCTCTTTCCTCCCAGGAGAGCCTCCAGCAGTGACTCAGCCCTTCAGCATCCCGGCTTCCCGGATCCCTCCGGTTTTTCAGCGGCTCTGAGGCTCGGGGAGAATCCATGTGCTCGCCTCGGAGCCGGGCTGATGTCACCTCCTGCTCTGGCTTCCCTCAGCTCTCCAGGCTGCCCAGAGTTCACAGCTTTGATCTCAGTCTCCATCACCACTCCTGGCTCAAGCCCCGACTGGCTTCTCCTGGAATGATGACATTTTAAAAAGGCTTTGGAATGACAGAGGTCCCAGAGTCCCGGAGGAGATGGAGGTGAAGCTCACTGGAAGTCAGTGGCTTTTCAGAAGTTCCAAGTCACTGCCTGCCTGTTTCAGGCAGAGCTGCAAACCACAATCAGCATCTGGAATGGGAATTTTAGTTTCTAGATATTCTCTACAGGGGACCCTGCAGGGCAAACCCTTGGAGAAGAAATTCTGGGATTCTGGGAAAAGTGAAAAAATAAGTGCACCAAATTTGGGAAGGAGACCACTGCTCCTCGGTAAAAGAGGAGCTGGAAAATGCTCCGGAAGATGGGGCCAAGCCCTGAAGTGGAATCTGGGACAGATTTCCAACACCTCCATCAGGTGCTGATTTTACTTGGGATGAATGAATTGCCAGGTGGCTGCCACAGACTGGATGGGTTCCATGGGGGCCCAGTGCACTGGGAATCAGGGAGGCGTCGATTATCTCTGGTTGCTCCATCCCAGGAGAATTTTTGGGCCCTTTGGGGTGGAAAATTGCACCAGCAGAGCACGTGGGAGCAGAGCTGGGCTTTTCCTTCCCACCAAATCTCTCCTTGATTCGTGCTGTGCCTGCTCAGCCCCGAGGAACTGCAGCGCTGGAGGATGGAGCTGTCTGGGCCGTGCTGTTAATGAGGCCGCCGTGTTGATCAAACCTCAGCCTGGAACATTATCCCAGACAAATCCCTCTCTCCCTCTGCCCTGACTGAGTGGACAGACCAGAGAAAGTCCTCCAGGCTCATTTTTTGGGATTCAAATAGAGGTGGAGCAGGGCTGGTGCCGGAGATTGCACAACTCTGCCCGACTCAAACCAGCTCCAGACGAGCGGTGGATGCCTGGTGAGGGCTCGTTAGTGATGATGAATAATTAGGTGTGAAATTTTCAGGAATGGCAGCTCCAGGGTTGCAGAGGAGTGTGGGAATGAAGGGAGGAGTGGAGAGGAATCCCATTTAGCACCAGCTCAATCTGCAGGCTGAGTTTTCCATAGGAAACTGGCAGCGCTGGCATGAGGAAAACAGGTGACTTGGGAAAGGGTTGGATTTCCTTCCCTTCCCCTCCAGCTTTTCCCCAGCGGTGCCGATCTGCCAGCTGAGCTCCGAGGAGAAGTGACACGTCCAGCACTTCCAGCCAGGAACTCCAGCCCAAATCCCTGGGCTTTGCTAACAACTCAATATTGTGTCATATTCCGGGCCACCCGTGAACCTTGGAGAAGTCCGAAGTGCCAGGAAACCTCCCTGTCCAGCTCTTCCAGAGGGATTGGGAAGCAACAGAGGTGGTCACAAGCTGCAGCCTGTGATGGTCCCACCACTCCCAGCTGCTGGGCTTGTGGTGGAGTCTCCATCTCTGGAGATATTCCAGAACCATCTGGACACAAGCCAGTGCTCCGGGGTGACCTGGCTTGGGCAGGGGGTCGGACCAGATGAGCCACTGTGGTCCTCTCCAAACTGACCTATCCCGGGATTCCGTGACGTAGATAATGATGGTGAAGGTGTTTTCTGGGAAGGATGGAGGCAGGCTGATCCAGGATCATTTTTCCATGGCTTTTAGCTGCTCTCAGGGCTGGAAGGAGGGCATGATCCTCGTTGGCTTCTCAGCAGAAGCCTGGGAATTATCCCAACAATTCCCTCTACTCCAGATGTGATAAGAGATTTCAGACTGCTGCTTCCTAAATCAGCATCCAGGAAGAGATGCTGCTGCTCCATGGGGCTTCTTCCATGGCTTCTGTCAGCCACAAGTTGAAGGGAAAACTCAAAAATTCCTCTTCATTGGAAATGTCCCCAATCTCCAAACTATTTTTCCGGCCTGCACTCATCAGACAATTGCAGGGATCAAAGAGGTTTCACAGTTCGTTGTTTTTTTTCAGTCTTGGGATTTTTTCCCTAAAATTTATCAAGTCCCTGAAGCCAGTGCAACAGGAATTGCTGAGCGAGGGAATTGTGTAGTGCAGCTCCTTGGACGCTTGTTTTACGTGGAAAATGTGTTGATTTGGGCAGGTGCCAGCCAGGAAATTCCAAAAAGCTGGAGATGGCCCCGTTACAAACAGTTTAACCAACCTCAGATGTCCCTTTGCTATCGGAATAGGGAGCACATGGTCCTGGAAATAATGAGATAATTAACAAATACACAGAAATTAAACCCTTTGGCTGTCTCTGGGAAGCCCTGAATCCAATGGTTCCAGCTGAAATCTCCCAGTTGCCCCCATTTGCCCTGGAATGGGCGTTTTTCCAGCAGCCCGTGGAGATCCGAGGTTGGATTTTGCATCTCGTGTGTGTTACTCTTGAATCCTGCGCTTTCCTCCTGAGGAAAAGCTGGATGAGAGGCGGAGGCAAAACAGGGAGGCTGCAGTTCTGAGGCACGAGGGGTTGGCAGGAGGAGGGATGTGGTTGGGAAAAGTGGGAGAGATGAGTGCCCATCCAAGGAGAGCTGCATTTCCCTCTTCTCTTGCCTGACCCTGCCCTGTTCATTCCTGGAGCCTAAAAGCTGAGGAGAGAAGGAATTGAGGCAGGAAAATCTCGGGAAAACTCACAGCCCTCAAAGCAGGGAGCCTGGAGTTGGGTTTTCCATCTCTCCTTTGGTATCCTGATAATCGTGACCCCGTTTAAGGAGGAGACTGCTGGGAGCTCTCGTGGGTTGTGAGGGAATCAGGTCACTTGTCCCTGTGCCAAAAGATGGATCCAGGAGTCCCACTCTGGGCATCCAGCCATGGAAATATTGTCCCAGTTTTTCATTCTTGTGTCAGGCCTTCCATTCCTGGGGTTGGGATCAACGCGTGGATCTGGACGTGTGTGTTTTCCTGTTAGAGGGAGGAGGAGGGAGAACAGTGTCCAAAGGAGGTGCCTTCAGAGTCGTGAGGATTGGGAAAGGTCTTCTTCCAGCTTCCATGGTGGTGGGAAGGATTGGAGATGTCAGGGATGCGGGATGTTCCCTATCCCGTAGCTTGATGTCGAGATCTTGGGGTGGAATTATCTGGGGTCTGGAGGGGATTCCTACAGCCTTCTGCACTTCAGGGATCTCCACCCCTGGAGCATCCATCAGTCTGGGAGCATGGATTGGGACCACTGCATTCCCTGAGGCTGGGAGGGAGCAATGAGCTGGGCACTTTATCATCTTCAGCCCTTTCCTTGTGGAGCTCCAGCGTCGCTGTTTGACCTCGAGCATTTTGGGGAGTTCGGAGCCATTTTTAGCTGCCAGGGGGAAGGGAGGGAGAGAGAAATTCCAGGAGGTTGGAGTGGCATCCCCGACACAATGGGAACTTTTCTTAGCAATTTTCCACTGTGCTGCAAATGGCAAAGATCATGGATATATTTGCATGTCTCAGACTGTCCTGGGGAATTAACTTTCCCTGTCTTGGGGTAATAAATTTCACATCACAATCATTTCAGCGTTGGGAGGGAGATCTTTGTTCTTACCTGGTGTTCAACCTCAAAAAAAACCCAGGTTTAAGAAGCTGGATCCCTTTGTGGGACCAAGAGGAGGTGGCAGGTGGGCAGTGCCTTTGCTCCGAGGTTGATTGCACTCCTCAGCCCAGTGGAACCACGTACATTCCTGGCTGGAGTGACAATAAGGACGTTTTTTGCTCTGGGATAAGTCAGGATTGGACCAGATTTAGGCTTGGCTCTGCGGGAGGACATGCAGCTCTTGGCAGCCTGAAAGCAATTAGCCCAAGAAAACAAGGCAGAACCAACTGGGATTTGTTGCAGCTTCCAGGGCCTTTGGATCAGGCTCTCCTTGACTCCAGGCCATGGCCCTGTTGGGGTTTTTCCCCCCCAGTTTGAGATTTTGCCCAGTGCTTGCCGCAGGGGGGGTTGTGTGGTCTGGATGGAGCTGCCATGGGCGTCTTCCCCATCAAGGGACCTGGAGCATCCCCAGAGCACTGGCTGAGGGCAGGGTGGAGGCTCAGAGGGTTCTGCCTCTCCTTGTCGTCACAGGTGGGGGGGTTTGGCCCCTTCTCCCAGGGAGCAAGGGCTTTGTGGAGGTGCCCAAACTCTAGGATGAGATTCCTTGGGCTTGTAAACTGAAAGAGAGGAGGTTTAGATGGGATATTGGGAAGGAATTCTTCCCTGGGAGGGTGGGGAGGCCCTGGCACAGGGTGCCCAGAGCAGCTGTGGCTGCCCCTGGATCCCTGGCAGTGCCCAAGGCCAGGCTGGACCGGGCTTGGAGCAACCTGGGATAGTACAAACCAGGTGCTGCATGAATGAGACACCTCTGCTCTGCTGGTCCCAAACCCCATCCCTGATGCACAGGCCCAAGGGAAAAGGCACATTCCCGACAGCGGGAAGGCCGGAATGACGTTCGGGCTGCAGAGCATCTGTTTGTCCGTTCTGCTCCCAGAAAAGTCCCTCACGTTTGTTCCATCTGGACAACAAATGTGCCCTCCTGGGGGAACTCAGGTTCGACCTCTGCTCCTTTTGTGGAAGAACAAATCAAAGACAAACACGGAACATTTGCTCTGGGAATCTCCTGTCAGCGCCGCGGAGAGGTCGGGAGCTGGCTTGGGCTGTCCTGCTCCTGTCACGGATTTGTGGAGACGTGGCTGGAAATGCACAGCCTGGAGTCTGTTCCTTGTGTTTGGGTGAGGCTGGGGAAGACAGGGGCTCTCTTTGCAGCAGGGGAATTGAGGATGACATTTTAGATCCCTGATTATCGGTGTGCAGGGGAGCAGCGAGTCCCACCGCGTGCCAGGACTGTGGGCTCCTCCGCGGCACCGTCACCATCGGGATCTGCCGCGGGCTCATGGCTTGAGTTGCTGAGATGATGGAGATGGATCAAAGAGCACAATTAATGGTGTTTATTAAATAATCAGGTGCTTTGTCCTCCTTTTGCCTTGCACCCACCTGGCTGATGCTGAGCTCTGCCCAGACTCTTGCACAGGCAAGGCTTGGATCCAGCTTTTCCTTTGGATTATGGATTTGGACCAGCCAGTCTCGTTTTTTTGGGTTGGTCTATGGTTTTCTTCCAGTTCTCGTTGGTTCTTCCAGACAGGCCTGGAGGCCTTTCCTTTGGTGCCAAAAACTGGAGTTTTGACAGCCAACCAAAACAACTCCATCCCTCCATCCCATGTCACTCCTGGAAAATGAAGGAATGTCTCTTCTTTTTTTGTTATTATTTGTGACATGGCTTTGGTTTAGAACACAAAGCCTGGTCTGCATCCTGCCACTCCAACGCTGTCCCAGATTTTGGCAGCAGATCTGGTGGCAGATGGTCCCAAGCAGATGGGTTTAGTTAGGCCAGACTCAGTGGCAGATCCCTGGGATGCCCAATCCCTGCCTCGTTCCCTCCTTTCTTCGGTCATCAATGAAGCCATTGAGAGAATCTTTAATAAATAAACAACAAAAAAGCATTTTTGGACAGGCAGTGGGATGGAAAATGACTCATAGGAAAACAGGGATAAAGTCCACTCTAGGATTAGGCATTCCATGTGTCGAGTTTCTGTTGGGGCTCCAGGAATGCTGTGGTTTTTCTCTCAGGATGATGCCAGCGTGGAATGATGTCAGTGTGGAGTATTTGGTCAGGGGGAGCTGGTGGAGTCTGGTGGTTACTCACAAATATAGGTCTTTCAGCGTCTGGAAAATCCGTGACCAGCGCTTTTTGGGAGGCTCCAGGCAATTTCAGTGTTTCCAACCTGGCTGAATGCCACGAAAACTGCTGGAGTCATGCTTTCTCTCCTCCTTCATTTCTGCAGGACCTACTTTTTTCCTTTGGGATTGGGTGCAAACAAACTGGGCAGGGTTCTTTGTGTTGCTTTAGTCCTACCAAAGGATGGATCCAGTCCTGGAGGAGCCAGCCCTGGGAGGAGCGTGCATGATATTGATGGGAATGCAGAGGAGAATCCTTAAGGGATGGAGGAAAAGCAGGAGCAATATCCTGCACAGTTAAAGTTGGGGACCCAGTGGGTGGTGGGCACCAAAAAGGCTTTGAGAGGAGAAACCTTAATCCATTAACCCTTGATCTTCCTGTGTGAATATTAATGGGGAAAGGGACATTTCTAGAGGCACTTGGACTCGTTCCAGCAACTCATCTGCAGAGTTAAGGAGATTCCTAAGGGAATGGTGCCCGGTTTCCCTTTCCTTGTATCCTGTGATCCTTGTTTTCAACACCGTAATCCCTAAACCCACTGCTGTATCCAATTTTTTAGGAGGTGCTTCCTTCCCGTTATTTATGTGAACTGATCATTAGAAAGGGAGAAGAAACAAACACTTTCAAAATTTTGTTTGCCAAAACTTCCTCCTGAAGTGCCCAGGAGCCTGCCTGGAGCAGGGATTAATTAATGAGTAATTAATTAGCTTTAATTTTCTTACCATGGCAGTCTCTGCCTGCTGCATAATTGACATTAACACCAAATGAATGCAAAATATAAATATAAACCCCTAGAGTAGTTGTACATCTTATAAATAAATTATTGGAGAATCCTGGAATGGTTTGGGCTGGAAGGGACCTTAAATCTCATCCCATCCCATCCCCTGCCACGGGAAGGGAAAATTCCCACTATCCCAGGTTGCACAATTGTGGTTGTTAACACGTAAATGTGGATTGGTGGGAAAAGGAGGGAAGAGTCACGGGTTGGGCTCATTTCCAGGGGCTCCCAGTGCTGGGAGGAGCTGCTGCATTCCTGGGATGCGGCAGCATCCAGGTGGTGCAGGAATAACGTGGCCCAAGGACAGCATCAGCTGGGAAAAGCCCTTCTGGCCACATCCCATCATGGGAATGGCATGTGCCATTCCTTCCATCCAGTTATTCTTCATGGGCTCATTGACCTGGAACTAAACTTTCGGAAAAGCCGGGATTCCAGCCTGTCCGACTCTGAGCAGGGAGCGATGAGGCTCCGGGGCAAGGGGCAGACGTGTGGGGGAAGCCAACTTGCCATTCCCATGGATGTTTCTAGGGGATTAAGGAGAGAATGATCGCTCTCCAGGCCTGTCTCAAGGTTGAGGAATTACCTGGAGGGCCCGCTGGAATCCACTTTTGGATGACTGGAGATTTTTTCCTATCTGCAGTGACAGGAGGCGAGTCCAGTGGGCTGGAAACGGCCCCGGAGCTGTCAGAGGAATGATGGCCGCTCCCCGTGGCTCCGTGGAAAGCTGATCCGTGGCCGGCTGCACTGGGAGCTGGGAACAGCTCTGCCCCTTGCCATGGACAGACCTTCCCTGGGGAGCCTGGGGACAGGGGACACCCAGCCTGTGCCTCAAACTGGGCTCTGGCTGCTCCACCACCTGGGTTTGGAGAGGAACAGAGGATGAGGAGGAATTAGTGAAAATTCCTGCCTTGCCTGAGGTTCGGTGTTGCCTGATCTCCAGGAAATGCCCCTCTTTAGCACAGGGAAGATGGTGGGAAAGATGCTCCAGACCTGAATCCCTTCAGGATAGTGGAGTGGGACAATCTGGGTCTCCATCACTTAGGTCATCTCCATGGATCTGGAGGAACCACTCCTCCCAAAGGCCTGGCTGGGAACTGGAATGATGGGAAGTGTTTGGGGAAAGAACTGGAATGTGGGGGGCTCTGAGGAGCCCTAATTCCATCCACAGCATCATCCCAGATGTGCAACTTCCTGGGAAACCCTTCCCAGTCCCGTTCCTGGAGGATAGGGATCAGTTCCACTGTCACAAGGGATTTTTGCTCCGCCTTGCAGCTTTTTCTCCTCACATTCCTCAGGTGCTTTGCCTTGTTGCTGTTCCATTGCTGATATCCCTGGATAAAGAGAAAAATGGGAAAGCAGAGGAGCAGCAACACAGATCTTTCTGTTTGCTAAAAAAATTGGCTTAATGGGTTTTTTTATTCATCCCAAAGGTGTCCAGGGACAGGTGAGGGACTGGGACTGGAGCAGGAGTCTGGATTAACACCGACCCCATCCTCGACAACGCCACTTCCCACCGGGGCGTGGATCCAGCTGAGGACGGTAAGGAAACAGCTCCTTATTTTTTCCTGGGTTGGTAAATCAAATAACACAGTGGAGAACATTTTCCATGTTGTGGACTTTGCTTGTGAGGTTTTGGTTGCTGTCAGCCCCCCTGGCTGCTCCCTGATTCCTGCATCCGTAAGGAATGAGCCGTCCTTTCCCAATTTCTGGATCTGTTGATTGTGTGTTCTTAGGATGTGGTGCCTTTTATAGGGTGAGCCCAAATTATCCCGCTCCTTCCCAAACAATTCGTCTGTAGGAACCTGTGAAAGTCAACGCTCGAATCCCGCATTTGGGAAGCAGGGAATGTCTCGGGTAGAATCTTGGCCATTGGGGTTGGATGTGTGATGCTGTGTCCAGGTTTTCCTGGATGCTCCAGGAGAGAGCCGAGCTCAAGGTCCCGTGCGGGGAACGCTCTCGGTGTTTTCAGGGTGGAAGGATGTGTTTGCAGCCCAAAATCCGACCTAATTTTTCTTTGTGCTGTATCATTCCCAATCCAGCATCCCAGGCTGCCTGGTTTCCAAATCCAGGATTTTATGGCACTTCTTTCCTTCAGGAAAAAGAAAATGGGGGGGAAACCGAATATTTCTAGAAGTTGAATATCACTGAGCAGCCTCTGAGTAAGGGGTGCTCCTCCAATGGCCTCAGGGTGTGCCAGGGGAGGTTTGGGTTGGATTTTATGGGAAATCTCTGCATGGAAAAGGTTGTCCAACCCTGGCAGTGGTGGAATCCCCATCCCTGCAGGGAGTTCAAAGCCGTGTGGATGTGGCGCTTGGGGACATGGTCAGCAGTGGCCTTGGCAGCGCTGAGGGAATGGTGGGTTGGACTCAGTCTCAGAAGGCTGTTCCAATTGAAATGATTCCACGATTTTAAGAAAATATGGGAGAGAGATGGCGGTTAACGGAGGATCCTGTGCTGTGCAGAGGTTTTGGACCTGGGCAGGTCTTGTGGGCAGCCCTAAAAAAACCCCAAACCGGGATGTGTTTGGGAACAGGCCCAAAAAGCCATGGAAAAGAACCATTTCCCTTTCCAGCTCCTCGGGAGTTGGAACTGGTGTGGAAAAAGATGTTGTGAGTTACTGGTGATGAATGAGCCTCTGGCAGCCCCATTAATCAACGCTAATCATCGGGACTGTTTGGGGAGCGGGAGTTCGTCTGGGCCGGGGTTGATTCCTGTATGGAACAAACGGCTTTATCGGGATCTGCTCTGGAGTTGGACAGGAATCCGGTGCCTGATGTTTGCTTGACCGTCTGATGACTCAGGAAAATCAGGAGAGCCCAGCAGAGCTTTTGCTGGCATGGGGAGCTCCAGGGAATCTTTCCAAAAGCAGCTCCAGAGGTGGATTCACATCCCCGTTGATTCTTGGGGGGGATTTTTCCCGGGATTTGTGGCTCTGGTTTTGATTTCTTTACTTCTGCTGAGTGTGTGCGTTGGCATCCGGGCACCTCTGTGGTCGAGAGGTGTGATTCCAAGAGAGTGATTTATTCCAAGTGATTGTTCCATGAAATTCTGCATCGTTCCCGCTCCGAAATCCCTGTAAAGGATCTTTGCTTGTTCAGGAAAATCCCTCTCCTGCTTTGCAAAACGTAGGTGCAACAGAAAAGATCATTCCAAAGGTTTTATCTGGCTTTATTCCTGTAAAACCAGGGAAACTCCTCATCCAGGAGACTCGAGAAGGATTCAAGGTCGAAAGCACCAGGTGAATTCCCATTTTATGGTCCCACAAGTTTCAGGGACAGTTTCCATACAGAGAATTCCCATCAAGCCCAGTGTGAGGATCCCACCAGGCCAATTAGAGCCTCCCAGGATACTGGATTTATGGAAAAGCCGAACATTTTGTGCCCTTTTTGCACAGATTTCCTCGCGCCAGCAAAAGGAACGGGAAACTCCTTAGTGAGCCCTGATCCCTGGATCATCTGTTCCGAAAACAAAGGTGGGTGGGAAGGAAAACAGGAGGAGGAGGAGGATAAAAAGTGACATCCCCGTTTATACCGCAGGGTTGGGAAAGGTTGATGGGAACACCGGAGCGGCCGAGCCACCGGGAATCACAATTTTAGGGAAGCAGCAGCCAAGGAGCAGCTCTTGGCCAGGGATGGTTCCACCAACCACAATCCACGTGAACTTTTTTCATGGTGGAATTGGGACTACGGTGCAGAAAAAAATACGGAATCGGGGAGAAAAACGCCCATAAAGTGCCGTGGAAATCCCGGCTCCCTTCCCAACCCTGCCTCCATCCCTGTGAAAGAAACGTTATGGACCTCGTGTGTCAGCCAAGGCTCGGCTTTGGGGTTTTCCCTTTGTCTCAGCGCTCCAGGGATCTTTTGGCCGTGCAATTCCCGAGGTTTATTTGCTCTCCTGAAGAGCTGATAGCTGGATATATCCCCAAAATCAACACCTTGGATTGTGCTGTTTATTTAATGACCTTCCCTCGCTTCGCGGTGATTAAGTCCGTCTGCGGCCGGCTGTTTTGCTTAGCGTTAAATTCCCGTTATTTTGGGAAGTTCCTTTCCACACTGCGTCCTCCCAGTTGCCTTCCTGTAAGTGAGGAGGGTGGCTTTGGATCCAGGTTTTCCTCCCCTCCTTGCTGCTCCTGGATTGCAATTTTCCTTTCCTGGCTTGCGAGCGGCTTCCAAGTTCTGCCTCTCAGAGCGTGAAAATCCACCCTGGAACGAGAGGCTTTCCCCAGGAAAGCCCAAAACCTTCCTGCTGCCGTGGGAAAGATGTTCCAAACCTGCATCCTTTCGGGATATCCCAAAATCCAGTCCCTTGCAGAACATCCCAGGATGGTGGTGGGCGCCAAGGTTCAAGGACCTCTTGGCCTCTGTCCATGTGTCCCAACAAACGATGGCTCCAGTGGTGACATTCGGGATTCAGGGTTGGGATTTTCCCGGTGTGGGATCCAGTGGAGGCTGAATCCTGGAAGGGACAGCAGGACCGAGCCCTGCCACAGCAGCCCTGCTCCACCTGGAGGTGAAACCAAATTCCAGCGGAGCTCGGAGCCAGCCGGGATTCGTACGGCAGCGGCTCATCCCAAAAAAACCAAAGGGGAGGGATTTCCCTGGTGCCGGCCTGGAAGCGGGGTTATGTTGGGGAAGAGAATCCGTGGTGGAAAAGCAGAGGGATGTGGAAGTGTGAGGAGATGTTCTGCTGGGAGAGGAGGCTCCAGGATCCATCCCAATCCCTGCTCTTTCTGCCAGGAGACTGATGAGCTCTCTGGGTCCAGTGTGAGGGCTGGAATTAGGGATCTCCCCAATTGGAATTATGGGATCTCCCCGGGCTGGAATTACAGGATCTCCCCGATTGGAATTATGAGATCTCCCCTGATTTGAATTATGGGATCTCCCTTCCCAGGGCACGGATTTCATTTGGGTTTGAGGGCTGAAGTTTTCATGCTCTTGCTCCCCACTTGGAGCATTTATCCCAAATATCTCTAATGACCCCATCCCGAATTCCTGATATTCACCCTTCCAATATTCAGCCTTCTCACCACTCGTGGGTGATTTATAGAATCCTCGTTTTTCAGTTTGGAGCAATTTATGGGAATGGAGTCACCCAGATTGATTGGAATTACAATTCCAAGTGCTCCGGAATTTGGGGGAAGCTGGGGCTGTGATTTGAGGGGTTTTTTGGGATAACAGCCCCCTGTTAGATCCAAAACACAGCAATGAACGAGGCAGGGATTGGATCCCCAGAATCATGGAATGGTTTGGGTTGGAATGTGGTTAAAATTGATCTATTCCAACTCCACCTTGTTCCACTAGGCCACGTTGTTCCTGCAATCCAAAAAAAAACCCTCTGCTCCCTCTGGAGATATTTTACACTTTAATATTGCTCCAAGGGAAATGAATCCCGAATTTATGTGGAAAATCACCCAAAAATGGAGTTATCTATCCTGCAAGACTTCCAGGAAATTAGCGCAAGTGAATTACCCCAAACGAAATTACCCTGCACAGAGCTCGAGTGTTCCCAGGAAGGGTTTGGAAATCAGTGGAGAAGGCTTGGAGGCTTTTTTTTTTCCCTTGGAAATTTAATGGATCTCATCATTTCGCACAGCCCTGTTGGAAATGGGAAAGAACCTGCCTTGTCCAATTAGGAATTAGAAGGAGAGCAGCAACAGGGAGAAAGATTTCTATTTATATGAAAAAAAAATAGAAAGAAAGAAAGAAAGAAAGAAAGAAAAGTGAATTTGTTCTTGAGCTCCATGACATCCTGCTGGATTGGGAATTCTCTCTGGCTGGATCGGGAATTCTCTCCAACACAGCAATATTTGCTGGTACCAAGAAAAATGCTGGGATTTTGTTGCCAAAAATGAATTAAAAATACACCAGAGTGAGGATGGAGGGAAAACCAGGAGGGATGTGGTGGTGACGGGGGCAGTTCTTCCAGAATCCAGGCACACATTCCCCAAAACCTGGGGAGAAGCCCAGCGCCTCATTTGGGATATTTCAGTGTTTACTGCTGCCTCAGGAAGCAGGAAATTCCTGCTGCTCGGGGGGAGGCACAGAGTTCACCGGGACAAACAGGGAGGATGAAAGAGCTTTGGAAAGTAGGCTCGATCCTGATGGGATGGAGCAGCCTCTGGATGGTGATTGATCATCCCAAGGGCATGGTTTTGGAGCAGGGATATCCGATGGCTCCGGGAAAACTGGTCCAGCTGGTGGGGTCGGAGGTGCCAGTGGTAGCTCCAGGCAGCTCCAAACCCCAGCCCAGAGCTTTTCCCAAGCAAAGCTTTGGATTTTCGTAAAAATCGCGGAGCTGGCTCTGGATAGGCTCAGCCTTTGGAGTTTCTGAGCTGTGTTTTCCAGCTGGGCTCCAATTCCTTCTGGAATTGCTGGAATGTGCCTGTGCTGCCGTGTTGTCCCTGCCGTGTCCTGCTGGCTGTGAGGAGCCGTCGGAGGGGAGGGAAGGAAAAGTCCAACTCCTCCGGCATCAGGTGCATGGAAAACAGATCCCTGTCCTTATGGCAGCCACAGCACAGCCCTGGAATGGCAATCCTGGAATGGCAATCCTGGAGTGGCAATCCTGGAATGGCAATCCTGGAATGGCAATCCTGGAATGGCAGCGGGGGAAATGCAGGGAGGGAGGGTGGCTGTGGTGATGGGAGGCTTTGGAGCCGCCTTTTCCATGGGGTTCAGCTCTTCCAGCTGCTCGGATTCTGCTCTCCCGGGCAGGGAAACTTTTCAGGGAGAGATTTGGAGTGACAGGATAAAAGGGAATGGCTTCCCACTGGTGATGGGATATTGGGATGGAATTGTTCCCTCTGAGGGTGGGGAGGCCCTGGCACAGGGTGCCCAGAGAAGCTGTGGCTGCCCCTGGATCCCTGGCAGTGCCCAAGGCCAGGCTGGATGGGGCTTGGAGCAGCCTGGGACAGTGGAAGGTGTCCCTGCCCGTGGCCTTTCCATGAATTCTGTGAGCCAGCACAATCCGTTGGACACTTTGCTGCTGGCACATCCTGCTGGGATAGAGGGCACCTGTGCCCTGCTGGTTTGGTCACCCCAAACCCCATTTGGGGCTGTTCCTTGCAGAATTCCTGCTGCTTTCTGGATGTGCCCTCCTCTCCCTGGCAGCTCCATCCCTGCTTTTTCTCCCTGTGAAGTTCACTCCGAGATCACTGCACTCCAGAGGGGTTTTTTTCCTTGCTGTCACAGTGGGGAATTCTCTGGCTCAGCCTCTCTTTGCTCCCAGTGGAAGCTCCTTGGCAGGTGAAGCGTGGATTCACCTGCCTCACCTCAGGCAGCTGAGGCAGATGCCAAACCTGAGCTGATCATCCCAGAACAGCCATGGAAAGGCACCTGGGATGTCCTAAAACAGGCAGCTGTGGGATCTGTGTGAGCATCAGGAGTCCCCAGGACATGGGGCACGAGAGGATGCAAATTCCAGGCTCTCCTGGAGGTGTCTGAGCAGCCTCTGGGTCTCCAGGGGAGGGACTCAGTGTAGGGGTCCCTGCAGGGATTCGGGATTTCTCTGGAACCTCCTTAAAATTCCCAAGGGAAATCCCTCTGTATGAGGCAGGAAGGTTTCCCTGTCTCAGAACTTTTTATTGCTCCAGCACCCTCCCAGTTAAGCTCCCAGCACTTGGAATCAGCTGCTCCAGGACTTTGTCTGGACAGGCAACTTTCTGCCCCAAAATGTGGTCGTTGGATATGAAAAAATTTTTGGCTTCCACTGAATTGTTGGAGTGCTGGATTGGATGTGGGATGGACTAAAATTTTTATTTCTGGTTGTCCAGCCTTCTCCCCTCTTCCCTACAGAAACCCCCCTCCCAAACAAAGCTCTGTTATGTCTCGTTGTCTCCTCTGGCACTTGGAATTGCGAGTCGTTCCCATCCATCCCTTTGGCATCTCTCCATGCTCTCCAAGGCTCTGTTGGTTTTGCAGCGATTCCCGCTCTGGGACTTGACTCCAGGACCATGGGAAAGGCTCCGTGGCTGGGATGGGGCAGGGATGTGGCTGAGGAGAGGCACCTCGGCCCCTGCAGGGGCTGGGCTGGGTGAGGAGCACAGAGGAGGTGAAGCACCCACCAGGATCTGCTGGGAGCCTGGGAGGAATCCACGTTTTATTCCTCTTTTTCCTCTTCAGACACACCGATCCCCGCTCTGGCACGGCACAAACGTGGCCATCAGGCACACGAGTCCTTCTCCTGGGGACAAAACTCTCTGGGGCCGGGCCGGGCACTGGCTGTGTCCAATAATTCCAGAGAATTGCCTGACAGAGTTTCCAGCATTATCAGGTCACGGAATCGTGGAGAGTTTGGGATGGGAGGGACCTTGAAAGCTCATCCAGTCCTGCGAGGAGCAGGGACACCTTCACCAGGTTGCTGAGGGTGAACATTTCTAGGGAAACACGCAGCATTCCAGGCTGGGAACTGCAGCGGATGGAGAAGATCCCAAAGCAGAGCCCCAGCAGAGCCAGGACCTGTGGCTGACATTTCCCGTGGGGCCAGCAGACACCACGGCAGCTCCCTCGGGAAAGGAGGATTGGGAAAATACCCCACAGCCTCTTTTCCAGCTGGAAGTCTTTCCCTGAAGCTGGAATAAAGTAAGATTTCCCCCGAAGGAGAGCAATATCCATGGATATCACCGCGTGACGCTCCTGCTGTGCCTCAATCCCGCTGGAATCTGCAAACCTGGGCAAAACGAGGGTTTCTCCTTGACTCTGCCGCTCCCTCTGGAGGTTATTCCCAACCCGGTGCATTTCTTCCAGTAAAGGAGGTTTCCCAATCCCTGGATAAGATCTTCCCTGCCCTCAGTGGAGTCATTAATTCCATCTGCTGCAATCCCACTTTAATTGGGTTAAATTAGTGCACACCAGTCCCGGGAGCACTGGAATAAAGCTCTTCATTGTGTGAGGATGCCGAGTGCTGGGCGTGATCCTGGTCCTTATCTCTTATCTCCTGCTCTGTCTCCCAGTGCATCCTGTCTCCCAGTCATTCCCGGGGCCAGCATTCCAGCAATCCCCAGTTCCATGCTCCACGTTGCGTTGAAACCTCGTGGTTGTGGCTCGGCTGCCAGAAGAAGCAGAGTTAAAATTAATCAGAGTTTAATGGGAGTTTAATCAGATTTAAATCAGAGTTTGACTGCTCATGTCGTGCCAGGTGTGATGAGGATCTCAAATTCCCTTTGCAATGCCCTTTTTCCTAAATCCCCACGTCCCTTGTCCTTATCCCCACGTCCCCCCTGAGCTCCGTTCGTTGTAGGACCAAGAGCTGCCCAAGCTGAGCTTTGTCAGGAGCGGCTGGTCCATGGAAAACCTGGCTTTGAGCATGGATGGATTCAAGGATTCACTCAGGTGCTCTGCAGTGAGCAGAGAATCCGGGCAGGATGATCCGAGCGTGGATCGTCCCAGTGCCAGCTCTGCCTTGGAGGACACCAGCAATCCCACGGAAACCCCAGCTCTCGATTCCGGCTAAGCCAAGACACAGATTTAGACAAAATAATAAATGTCCAAGTCCGTTTTCCTGCTTCTTTTCCTTTAATGCATCGTGAAAGGTCTTTGAACACCATTCCAAGCCCTCTAAACAATCCCATATCCCCCCTCCTCCCGCTCCGATGCACCTGAGCTCCCCTCCAAGAGCCGCCCTGGCTTTGTTCCCAAAAACAGCTGGGAAATCTTCCCTTCCATAACCTTCCCGTCCTTTTCCAGAGGATCCTTGCTCGGGCCCAGCCTGGGATCCAGGCATCCCCCCAGCTCTGCTCCTTCGTTCTTTCAGCGCTGGAATTCAGCTTCAAAAAGCTTTGTCTGAGTGATCCGGGTGTTTCTGGCTGCGCAGCTTCCAGAGGCTCATCCATGGAAAACAGCAATGGGAAAAACAGATCCAGGAGGTTTTCCACCATAAAACACAGACATAAAATGCCCTCGGTGACCAGAGTTCACAGGCAGGACAAAGGCTCCCAAAGCCATCTGGGTTTTCCTGGGTTTTGTAGGATAATCACGTTTTTCATGGATTATTGGGGTAAGATGGAGAAAACAAAGCCAAAAAAAAACTTCTTCAGTCCTTTAAGATGCTGGCATCCCATCTTCCCGACATCCCGGGAGAGCCGGAGCTCAGCCTTGGAGATGCCCAAAGTGAGGAAAAGGGGCAACCCCGGATGTTTTCCGGCTGTTCCCACACGGCCGATTTAAGGGATTGTGTGAGTGCTGGAGGGAAGCGCAGGGAATTCCCGGCTGTCCCGGGATCGGGGCTGTTGGACAGTGACCCCCGAGCAGCTCTAATTGCAGCTACACTAACGAGCTTTTCCCAAGCCCCACATCCCGGCTCTCCCTCTCCTTCCCCCCCATCCCATTCCTGCTTCCAGCATCGGTGTGTTTTCCTTAATTTGCCGTTTATCCAATGACAATCTTTAATTAAGGAACGAGGTGCAGAGTGCCGGGAGCTCGTGGAGCATCCCTGGCCGCGGAAAAGCTCCCGGGAATATTTGCCTTTGCCGTCAGGGGTCGTTTATTTGTGGGAAGCAACAGCCAGAGACCTCTTGTTCCACGCTTCCCATTTGTCTCAATCACGGAGCTTTTCCACACCTCGGCATTCCTGGCAGCCGGAGAGTTCCCTCTGGAGCTTTCCTGCCGTTTTCCTGCCTCTCCACATCTTCTGAGGGAAGTTTCTACCTCTCCTCCCGCGCTGTCACCTCTGGGCAGGGACACGGCGGTGGCTCCAAGCCTCTGCATCCTCCTTGTGCTCCAAGAGCAATTCCTGTCCCACTGTTCCATCCCCAGCTCCAGGAAAAAGTAGGGAAGCAGGACAACATCTACCTGTGGATGTTTTAATCGATAAGAGAGTCCAGACCTGTTAATTCATTGGTTTGGGGACAGATTTGGTTTAAATCTCATTTCTGCTTCATTTTTGGCTGCTGCCGAAGGTTGAGTTTTGGATTCCAGGACCTTTTCCCATTTTTGGAGCCTTAAAATGGGATTTGAACATCCCCAGGCAGCTCTGGGGACAGCACACGGTGGCTTTGGGCTGCTGTGGCAGGAAATAGGGGGAAAATTCGGATTAGAATTCACCAGCGCTGGGAAAAGAGGGAGAAAAGCTTTCTGCCAGTTTGGAGTGTTTTATTTACAGGGGTGGGAAAGGCTTGTCCCTCTGTTTGGGGGGATTTGGTTGGTTTTGAGGGATAAGATGTGGATTCAAGGATTCATTCCCTAAACCCGCTCCTGTCGCGCTTAGAGCCCACCCTGTCCCTGCCTCAGCCTCGAGCTTCCCAGCTCCGCACATCCATGGAGGCAGCGCCGCGATTCCCGGCACGGATTGGCGTTTTTAGGGATAGGAGGGAGTTTAAGGATCCGCCTAACTCCAGCCGAGCTCAGCTTAAACTCCAGGATTCCTGAGGCCGGGAATCGCGAGGCTGCCGGAGCTCAAAGCCGATTTCCCGGCCTCTGCTGCCGGCTGCCTTTCCCATTCCTGGGGAGATTTTGTTGGGAAAGCAAACTGGAATTGCGGCTGGAGCACCGCGGCTCCCGGCCGGGAGGATTCCTGGGCTCGTCCCTCCTGGAAGCGGCGGGAGGGAGGGAAAATGGGAATTCCACGCAAATCCGGGGGTGCGGGGCTGAGCCCGAGCGTTCCCTGCGCATTCCCGCTTTTCCATGGGAGCGGAGGCACCGCCTGGCCCCGGCGCGTCCCTGCTACAGCCGCTCCCGAGCTCCCTTCCAGCCCCTCGCACTCCGAGCTTTTCCGTAGGAAACTTCGCTCCAGAGCGCAGCGTTCGCTCCGGGGTTTATGGGATTGCGCAATCCAGGGTCTGCTCCAGCGGTTTTGGAAAGGGAGAATTTTATTTTATTTTATTTTATCTCATCTCATCTCATCTCATCTCATCTCATCTCATCTCATCTCATTATTTAATTATTTTATGGTTTTTCAAGATTTTATTTTTTATTCTATTTTTATTATTTTTCATTTCATTCGTATTTTCGTCTTTTTATTTTACTTAATTGCCTTGGGTTTATATTTTAATTTTTATTTTACTTCTTTTTCTTTTCTTTTTCATTTTGTTTTTTTAATCTTAGTTTTGATTTTATTTCTATTTTACTTTTTATTTTTCCTTCTTTTTTACTATTTTTAATTTTATTTTTCGTTTTACTTTTACTCTTTTTATTTTCTTCTTCTATTTAATTTTTATTCATTCCTTTTCTATTTTATTTCATTTCACATATTCTTATTTTCATTTTTATTTTGTTTTTATTTTTTACTTTACTTTCTATTTTATCGTTCTTTTGATGTAATTTTTCTTTTTAATGTATTTTATTTATTTTTATTTATTTTATTTCTGGTTTTTAAATTTTATTTTAAATTTATTTCTTATAGTTAATTTTTAAATTTATTTTATTTTATTTTGTTTTATTTTATTTTATTTTATTTTATTTTATTTTATTTTATTTTATTTTATTTATTTTCATTCATTTTTAAATTTTATTTCATTTAATTTCATTTTATTCCCCCAACCAAGTGGCAAAAATACCTTTAGGAATGAATATTAGGGGAAATTCCTTCCTGGGAAGGGCTGTCCGGTGGTGGAGTCCCCATTCCTGAGGGATTTGTGGCACCTGGGGACATGGGCAGTGCTGGGGAATGTTGGGCTTGATCCTGGACACTTTTCCAACCTTAATTCCCTGATTCCTTATAAAGGAAAAAGGTCGAGCCCATTGTGGACAAGTTCTACTTCCAACCCCACATTTTCCATAAAAGATCCAATTTTTCCCAAATCCTTTTTTTTTTTTTTGGTTCAAAAAAGCCAGGCCCAAGGAGCCGTTCCTCATTCAGGTGAATGAAGATCCAGGGATCGGATTTCCCTGGAAACGCCGGGGTCAGTCCCTCCCCCTGGCGCTTGTGCTGGATCCTGGAATTCTGCCCTCTCCAGAACCTCGTGCTGGCCCTTGGTGACATTGCTGGGAAGTGCTGGGAAAGCAGCAGCTTCTCCTGAGAGTTTGGAAAAGGTTTTTCCCTTTCCTCCCGGGAAGGAAATCTTCCTAAAGCTCCTCGTTCTTCGAGGAAGAGCAGCTGGGAACCAACGGAGAAGGGAAGGGAGATTTTCCTCCTGGGGAATGCTGGGGGCAGCTCCCAGCTCTGATAAAGCAGAGGGAGGAGGGAAGAAACCAGCGCCTGCTTTCCATTGGAGCCGTTATGGAATCATGGAATCCTGGAATGGTTTGGAGTGGGAGGGACCTTGGAGATCATCTCGTTCCATGGGACACCTTCCACTGTCCCAGGCTGCTCCAAGCCCCGTCCAACCCGGCCTTGGACACTTCCAGGGATCCAGGGGCAGCCACAGCTTCTCTGGGAATTCCATCCCAGCCTCTCCTCACCCTCACAGGGAAGAACCTTTCCCGAATATCCCATCTACCTTCCTTCGCTTCCTTCCTTACCCAAAAATTCCAGCGCAGGTTGCAGATTCCAGCTCCTCGTGATGGGCAGGGCGGATCCCTCACCTTCCCGTGCCGTTATCTTAACCTGCATCCAAAAAATATTCCCTGGAATGTCCGTTTCCAAAGTGAATCCCTGCCCGAGAGGACGGATCCTTGGATTTTCCTCCCAACCCAAAGCCTCACACTCAGGACTTGCCTCAAAGCAGAGGGAATTTGGGATGTTCCCTTGGCAGGTTTAGTCCCAAGATTTAGGGATTTGTGCTAAAAGGGCTTTGAGAAAGTGAACGGGAAGTGGAGATATTCCCATGAAAACGGGGTTTGGAAGTCCCTAGGCAGCTTTAGGGACAGCACAGGGTGGCTTTGGAATGCTGTGCCGGAAAATAGAGGGAAAATTATCTGCAGGGATCTGGGAAAAAGATCCAGGAAAGCTCTTTACCACTTTGGCTTTGCAGGACATCAAACGCTTTTCCTTCTGCTGGGTGGAATTTGCTTCCAGGGGGGAATTTTGACGTTCCCTCCCCCTCTTTTGCCCTTTTTTTGCCGGAGCATCCAAGGAACCTCCTGGCTTCTGCAAGGTTTCCAGATTTTCTTTTTCCACGATGTAACCTTTTAAAAATTCTTCTCCCCTTCGGAATCTTGGGATGTTTCAGGTTTCCTTGGCCAATCCGGAGCCTCGTGGAGCTCAGGCTGTTCCTTTGAAGCCACAAAAGGCTCAAATGCAACCTAAGGAATTTGCTACCAGAAAGGGTGGAAAATTCCCCCTCCTCCAGGATGTTCCCTGCCGGATTCGGTGGCAGGAAAAGGGGAGGGAAATAAAAAAGGGCAGGAAAATAAAAATGAGGAATAACTCGGCATTCGGGGCCCAATAAAAACAAGGAATCTTAAAGCAAAAGGAAAAAATGGAAAAGGTTCACGGGGGTTTGAGGAAAGGTCAGATCTTACTGGATTTCCTCCCAGGAAGGTCGGAATTCCAAAGGATTGATCAAGAAATGGTCCCTGCCTGGTCCTGCTGAGCAAAAAGTGGAAGCTGTGGGGGTAGAAGTGGTGACAAATCCCAGGAATTTTTAACTTCCTGCAGTTCATTGATTTCTCTTTCACTGGCTGGAGATAAAGCTGTGCTCAGACCCACGGTGGGGATTTTGGGATGGGGCTCCAGCTCTTGGGGCCGTCTCAAGACACCCCATAAATAGTTGGAATTAGGAATCAGTTTTCCAGTACCGGCTCCTTGGGTTCGAGGGGGATGCGATGGAAAATTGGAAACACCATTTTGGGGACAGGATCTGCAGCGCTTCCTCATCCCAAACACTCCTGAGGGGGATTGTTCTTGCATCCATATCCATCTGGATCCTCCATTTGGAGATTATCGTGCCTTCGACAGAAAAACAATTTCAATCTGATCCAGCTTCTTCTTGATCCCTCCAAATCAAATCCAAAAAACCCCATCTCACGTGGAATCATGGAATGGCTTGGGTTGGAAGGGACCCCAAAGTTCATCCAGTCCCACCCCTGCCATGGGCAGGGACACCTTCCACTAGCCCAGGTTGCTCCAAGCCCCATCCAACCTGGCCTTGGGCACTTCCAGGGATCCAGGGGTATCCACAGCTTCTCTGGGAAGCCTCTTCCAGCACAGGATTCCTCTCCTTTCTGACAACGCCCCAATGAGCTCAAACACCCGGCCCAACGCATCCCAGCAGCTCCAGGAGCCCCTCCTGCAAACCTCAGCACAAGGAGAGGCAGGAGAGGGAATTCTTGGCTGCTAAAAATATTCCTGGGGGGGAAAATCCCGCCTCAGCCCCTTTTGGTGACACGATCCCAACTCCGCGCTTTGCCGTGGCCGCGGCTCCTGCCAAAGGCTGAGCTGGAGCTCCCGCTCTGTGCTCCGGCTCTGGCTTTTGCCGGTTTTCCTTGGGAGCAATCGGGATTTGCACGTTCAGACAACCTCCTGATGCTCCTCTGGCAGCGGGCAGGGCTGGATGCAGCGTAGGAAAGTTCCTTTGTCTCCTGTTTCCATTTTTCTTGGAAGGGAGGGCAGCGCGAGAGGCGGCGGCCGAGGAACAGCGGGCTCGGATCCGCCGGCCAGATTCCTGCATCCAGCAGCCGAAAGCAGGGAAAGGGATTTATCCCTGCTTGGAGCTTTGGCTTGGAGGCCACAGCTGTGATGGGTGCTGGCTGGAAAACTCCAGGGAGGATTCCCCTCCAGCGGCAGGAGCAGCAACACCAGCGGCTGGATCCGGACCAGGATGGGCAGAGGGATGGAGCAGTGGGATGAGCACCGGAAGCAGCCCCCCTGCAGGAATTCAGCTCCCCAGCTGGGACGCCCCAAATCCTGGGACAGTGGCACCCCAAATCCCATGGTGCTCACTGATTCCCTCAAATCCCCAGCTGCCGGAGACTCCCAGGGATTCCCAGGTTCATTTGGACTAAAAATGCTGGAACTGGAAGCCCAGGGAAACGTTGTCAGAGCGAGGAGAGAATAGAAAATCCACCCTTTTTTCCCCCAGTGGAATTATTTTGAAGGCAGCATGGCTTTGCCTGGCGAAGTCTGACTCAGGAATTTTGCCTCCTTGAGGCTGGCAGGGCTGGCAGCGGGACAGAAACGTTTGCTCCAAGAAAACTTGGCAGAAAGCGGGATTTCCAAAAAAAAAAAAAAACCCAACCCAAACAAGAAATGGAGTTAATCCCTTCGTTTTCTCTGTAGCTTTTCCCTCCCGAGCTGCCTTTCCCTGGCCTGGGTGTGTTACGGATCCCAGGTGCCTCCCAGCAATTAAGTGGAGTTAAAATTCCTCCCTGACCTCGGGTTTATCGAGCGCCGTGCTCGGGTTTGGCATCTGTCAGGCTGCTCAAAACAACGTCCCGCGTGCCGGGGCTCGTTCCCGAAGCCCGGGGGCACAGGGGGATCGGGAGCAGGTGGGACCGGGAACAATGGTGGAGGCGGGAGATGCTCCCGTGGAAACGCGGAGCCGCGGGCTGCTGGAAAATCCAGCGGGAGCAGCCGCAGGAGGAGGGGCTGGCAGGCAGCCATCCCCACAGACGCTCCCGGGAGGTACCTGTCCCTTCAGCTCAGCCTTCGGAATTCTTCATCCGTGTGCGGAGGAGCTGGATCTTCTTCTCCCAAGGGAGTGTGGAGAAGGCCATAGGTGGGGCAGCCATGGAATCATGGAATGGTTTGGACTGGGAGGGATCTTAAAGCTCATCCCAGTCCAGCCCCTGCCATGGGACACCTTCCACTATCCCAGGGTTCTCCAAGCCCCATCCAGCCTGGCCTTGGACACTTCCAGGGATCCAGGGGCAGCCACAGCTTCTCTGGGCACCCTCACAGGGAAGAAAGTATCCATGTGTCCTGGGAGACAAATTTTCGTCCCAAATATTCCCCTGGTGTTATTTCCGATGGTGGCTGGGACTGGTGTGCCCCTGAGGAAGTGGAAAATGGGATTTTCCAGCTGCCTGCGGTCGATGTGCATGTCAAACCTGATGGGATGACATCCGGAGGCTGGGGTGGGATCCCATGTCAATCCCGGTGGGATGGCATCTGGAGACTCAGGTGGGATCCCATGTCAATCCCAGTGGGATGGCATCCGGACACTCGGGTGGGATCCCATGTCAATCCCGGTGGGATGACATCCAGAGACTCAGGTGGGATCCCGTGTCAATCCCGGTGGGATGGCATCCGGAGGCTTGGGTGGGGTGAACATCTCGGCTTTGTATGGCTCAAATAATCTTTAGATCTGGAAAAAGTCAAGGAAGCTGGGACAGTGCCCTGGGATTTGGCTGTAAAACCAAGGAGTCGCTTTAGGTCCCTGTGTCCCGCCCCATCCTCATGGCAGGTGGCTTCTTGTAAGGGAAGAGGGCTTGGGAAAAGGGAATATTTCTCAGGAATAAAGTAACCAGGCAGCAGAGGGTGCAAAATTGGCCCAGATTCCCAGAATCCATCTAAACCTGGCATTTTTCAGACTCTGTGTGGTGGGAAATGTCCTCTTCTTGTGTGAGGGAATGGACCCTCTTCTCCCACTCCACAAAACCCCCCGGGGCTTTCCCATGAAACCAGGTTCGGTGGGATTTGTAAGTGAAAACCTCCTCTGACCAAACTTTACGTTTTCGTTTCCTCTGTAAAACTGGGAAATCACCGCGTTTTTATTGGGAATCAACTGCTCTGCCCCAGCTCAGAGCAGCGAGTCCTCCCTGGGCAGAGCTGCTGCTCCATCCGTCCAAAGGGAGCAGAAATTCCAACCCAAACCTTTCAAAAATATCCCAGAAATGGCTTATTTTGGCTGGATTGCTCCCGTGAGCTCGCTCCAAGCTGGCAGGGAAGCGGGGAGGATCTGCTGGAGCAGGGTGGATGTGGGCGAGCGCTGGAGCACGGAGAAGCCCTGGAAAGTTTGGGTGGATTTGGAGGAGAGCAGCTTTTTGGGGTGGTGTGTGTGGAGGGAAAAGTGACTTTTCCATGGATCCAGCTGAGCCTGGAGGCTCCTGAAGCCAACGGGCCAAGATGCCACTTAAGGAATTCTCAAATCCCTCCCGCTGTAGCGGATAATAATCCCATAAATAAACCCCTTTCCCTATATGGAAAGCGAAGCAAACGCCTTGAAAAAACACATTTTGTGCTGAAAGATTTCAATTCTCCAGCTCGAGCTGGCCCCAAAAATGCCTTTTTTTCCCCCCTCTTTTCCCTTTTTCCTTGATTTCTGCTCTTCCACAACGCTTTTAAACGAAATTATACCAGCAGCGGGAGAGGAGCCGAGCGGATCGTGCCAAGCCCTGTCCAAACAACCCCGCAGCCTTGAGCTGCTCCCGGCTGGATCCTGGAATTCTCTCCCGCTGGCTGATAACGTGAGCGTGATTCACGCTCTGGCAAATCGCGGTGTCAGCTCCGCTCGGGCCCTCACAGCTCCTTTGACGCGCTCCTTTGTAATGCAATTCCCTCGGTTTTTCACGGGAATCGTTGGGAAAGCTGCCGGGAAAAGAGGAACGGGTGGGAGGGCGCGGCTCTTGGGGGTTGAAAATGCGCCGAGGTCGCTTTTTGCCGTGCAGGGTCTCTCAGACAGCACTGGGATGCGGGAATGATTCCTTGGATGGAGCCACCCCACGGTACTTCCCTGCACGGTGGCATTTCCCACCTGGGGAGGACAGGATTTCCTTGGATATCGTGGTTAGGAAGAGTTGTTAAAGCCGTGCAGGGATGGGGGAACCACAAAAATTGGGTTTTCCCAAAGTGTTGCTGCTGCGCTCTGATGCCATCGCTGGCTCCGGTGACTCCAGCAGGAATTTTGCACCCGTTCAGTGCCGTGGCTGGGTGGCACCGGGGTCCCTTCTGCTCCCAAGGAAATGGATTTTGGAGTGCAGAGTTGGGAATGGAGGTGCTCCCTGGGTTGTTTTTCAAAGGTCACGTCGCTCCGGCCGCCTGCAGGAAATTATTGTGCCCCAACGCCAGGAGCGAAGGCAGGGGAAGGAGAAATCCCTGGGAAACAAAACAAAGGGAAAGATGAGAGTCCTGAGAAATCCAGGCTGTCCCTGAGCGAGGCAGCGTGGAAGGAAGGGAAACTCCGGTCGGAACAGTTTTGTTGAAGGGAAGAAGAAGGACACAGATCCTGCGCCGCTTCCCTCGGGCAGGCACCGAAGGGAGAAACATCCTAAAATACCTGGAACATCACAAAACCTTCCAAATTCCCACTGGGGAATGGGAGCACCCTCGGTTTCCTTTGAAAAGGTCAAAATGCCACAATAATTGAGATGGATTTGGTCTGGGTGAGGTTCCGTGCTCCCTCAAAACAGGTTTTTCCCACGGCTTCTCAGCTCATCCAGCCTCCAGTTTTTTCTTGGAGCTGCCCTCGGAGTGTTCCCCCCCCTCCAGGTTCACTGGAATTTGCAGTGATCCAAAAAAAATCTGTTCTTTTTCTAGCCCCCCACCTGAGACTGGGATGATTCACTGGGAATTGGGATTGGCAAAGTGCTGAGTGGTGATTTTTGTGCTGGAAAGGTCCCCCTTTTCCATGAGAATCAGGCTTTTGAGCTGGAATTGTTTGGAACAGCAAATCTTCCATGGTTTATTGGTCTGTGTTGGATTTGGCCTGGGATTGGCATCTCCATGGCTGCTCCTGGGGGTTGTGCTGGGTCCCAGAGCTTGGAGATGGTATTTTCTTGATTAAGGCATAAACAAAACAAATAATAAAATAAAATAAAATAAAATAAAATAAAATAAAATAAAATAAAATAAAATAAAATAAAATAAAATAAAATAAAATAATAAAATAAAATAACCCAAGCAAATCTAGACCTATATTGTGCAAAACAAAATCTACAACTTTTCCAAGCGTTCCCCCATTGCAGACTGGTGAAATTCCAGCCAACCTTCAGCAGCCTCCCTGCATCTGAGGTGATGCGAGAAAGCAAATCCTGGATTGAAAGAAGGGGTGGAAAAAGGCATTTCCAGCTTCCAAAGGGTGATGGATATCCAAAGAAAATTGGGCTGTGGCTGCTGAAATCGCGCTGGGAAAGTTGACGTGACCTGGCTGGGTCGTGGTTGAATCCTGTCCTTTCTCAGCCCCCAGTGAAGGAATTGGAGATGCTTGGACAACATCCTGGGAAGGGGCTGGAGCTGTCCCTCCGTGGGGTTTGTTTGCTTTAGTCTGGGGCGAAGCTTCTGGAGCGCTTTGGAAGCCTTTCCCAGCGTGTCCGCCGGCTGCTCCCCACGGAATCCGCATTTTTCCTGGTGACCCTCTGTACTGCCCGTGGCCTCTCCTCGTTCCCTCGTCCCTCTCCTCTCGGCAGCAATGGTGTCAACAAAACTCTGCTCCCAAAAATGCAGCCTGACCCTTTTCTGCCCAATTTTGGGGGCGGTTTTTCCCCCCACACTGTCCTGAGTCTCCGGATGGATGGATGGAGGGATGGATGGATGGAGGGATGGATGGATGGATGGATGGAGGGATGGATGGATGGATGGATCCTGGCTTTGATGTTGAGTTTTCCTGGCTTGTTCTGGGAGCACAGTGGGGTTTCCTGGGAGCCTGGTGGATCCCACTGGTGGGTCAGCAGCTGGGGGTGCTCCCCCTTAGCAGGACATGTGTGGGGAGAAGGGAGCTGCTGCCCCAAAATTCCTCAAGGAATTCCCTCTGAGATGGAGAGAACGAGGCTGCATGGGAGGACTGTGCTTTGAGGTCAGATCCCTGGCTTTGGGGTGGAGCTCCTGGATTATGTGGGAACGCTCCATGTGGTGCTCCAACTCGTTCTTCTCCTTGTGCTCGGATGATGTTGGAGTGTTCCCGCAGGGATTTCCTTGGAGAAGCAAAGCTCAGCCTGTCAGTGATGGGCTCCATGTCCAAGGTTCCATCAGATCCTTGTGGCTGCTCTGGAAGGCAGCTCCACCACGGCATTCCCAGGAGGATCCTGCCATCGATCCAAGCGCAGGGAGAACGGACGAGGGGCGGAGGCAGCGGATCCAGGCGCTCTCCGCTCTGGAATGACGGCATCGGTTGTGGGATTGGGAGGATGAGAACTGGGATGAACTCTCTCCAAGAGGGTGGAGGGAACGCCCAGGGGATGGTGGCACGGATTTGGCTTTCTCCAGACAGCTGGGAGCAGCCAGCTCCACACACTCCGAATTATCCTGCTGGGCGACTTCCAGCGCTCGGTTCCCATTGAATTCCTGGCCCCGGAGCATTATTGTCAGAATGCTTTTGTCTGACTCAGACCACTCCAATCCCACCCCAAAGTGTCTCCCAGCCTCCTCCCAGACAGGAGCACAGTGGCTGCTGGGTTTCGAGGAAGCCTCCTGCTTCCCTGTCCCTTCCCTGTCGGCTTTTCCTCACCCTCCTGCTTTTGGGGCAGGCTGGAGCCCATCCATGGGATCTTGGAGCCCGTCCATGGGATCTGCTGCTCTATTGTTTGACTGCTTCCTAACCAGCTTTCGTCTGGTTGCTTTTTGGGGGTGGCTCGGTAGGAGCTGTTCTCAAGGGGACACTTGGAGAATCCCAGAAAATTGGGAGGATGTGGCTGCTGCAAGTGTCAGAGCCCATTAATGCCCTTTGTGCTCCCTCTCCTTCGCCATTCCGCTCGCTCTGGGTTGGTTTTTCCAGGAATTCTCAAGGCTTTAAATAGCAATTCCAGAATGGCAGCAGCTGGTGAGGAGCTGAGCCCACCCCCTGTCGCCCAGCCCAGCCACCCTCCGTGGGAATCCCTGGAACTTGGCCATCAGAGGCACTTCGGGAAGGGCAGAGCTGCTGGAGAGCCACCAAGGAGCCACCCAGAGCCACCCCAGCCTTCCCCACCCAACGAGAGTTTCCCAGCTTTAAAACTGGGAATGGGCTTGGGATGGGAGGGTCAACAATCCCAAACGTCCCCATGTGACCTTTGCAGAGGCTGCAGATCCGTAGGATCACAGGATCATCAAGGCTGGAAAAGTGCTCCAAGGTCATCGGATCCAACCTGAGGCCAATCCCCCCCACCTTGTCACAGGAGATGCCACGGAAGGAATTCCTGCGGGAATGACTGGACCACAAAGTCCTTACAAGCGACAACAGAGGAATTTCCGTCCGGCCTCCCACGCCTGCCCTCCTCCAGCCGCTCCCTTCGGAGATGGGACACTGGTCCTGCTGGGACAGAGCTTGTGTCCAGGAGGGACCCAGGATCCGTCATTTCCCGGCTTTGGGAATGAGCAGAGGGCTCGTAGCTCCTCTGCAGCCAACCCTTTGGAAGCCAGGACTGAAAAGACACACAAGGAAAACAAGGTGTGGTGTGGTGTCTCCTGCAGCCAGGCAGGATTTATTCCATAAATTTCCACATGGAATGAGCCCTTTAAGTGCTGGCACCACTGCAGAGCTCTGGGGAAAATGAAGGAATGCAGAGGCAGCAACAAGACCAAGACCCCTCTGCAAGGTGTGCTCACCTTGTTGGGACACCCTGGAAGTTGTCCCTAAAACCTCCCTGAGGAAGGATTTTAGGGAAAGGAGTGGATGTGCTCCAAGACCTTGCTATTGTTGGAAGGGATTTCAGCCCCCGCTGCCCCAAGCTCGCACATCTGGAGGGAACAACCCCACACTGCAGAAGCCCTTCACCCTCCCAGGTGTGACCTTGTCCTTTTTTGGGGTTCTCCACCCCAAATTCCAAGCCTGGGGGTTCTCCCATGCCCTCTTTGGAGGGATGAAACTCCCAGATGAGAAGCCTCCAAACTTTCCTGCGGTTTTCCAGCGCCGCTGGGAGGCTGTGGCCGCCCAAGAGGAGCGGCCAGTATCAAACATCTGGGTCTGATATCTCTGTTTACCACAGGCTGGTTGGGAGCCACATTCGTGGCACGTGAAGTCATCTGGCGTCCTCTGGAGATGCTTCCCTGCAGCCCAAAGTGGCTCCCTCGGATCCGCAGCGCTCCCGCCCCTCATCCCACTCGGTCTTTGCATCCCTCTGGCTGCGAGGAGACAGAGGGGAAAAAAAAGCTGTGTTGATTTGAGCATTGTGTGAAAGTATTTTCCCATCGTTTTCCATGAAAAGCATGATTTAATTAACATTTTTAGATGTTTATTATTGAAGAAAGCCTGTGCTGCTGCTGCCGCCGCCTGGGTTGGGTTTTTTTTCTTTTCCCTCGGTTTTCCCCAACTTGTGTTTGTTGTGAAAGAGTTGAGTCACATTCCGTGGGATAGCTGGGAGGGGGAGAGATGGATGGATGGATGGATNTGGAGATGCTTCCCTGCAGCCCAAAGTGGCTCCCTCGGATCCGCAGCGCTCCCGCCCCTCATCCCACTCGGTCTTTGCATCCCTCTGGCTGCGAGGAGACAGAGGGGAAAAAAAAGCTGTGTTGATTTGAGCATTGTGTGAAAGTATTTTCCCATCGTTTTCCATGAAAAGCATGATTTAATTAACATTTTTAGATGTTTATTATTGAAGAAAGCCTGTGCTGCTGCTGCCGCCGCCTGGGTTGGGTTTCCCCAACTTGTGTTTGTTGTGAAAGAGTTGAGTCACATTCCGTGGGATAGCTGGGAGGGGGAGAGATGGATGGATGGATGGATGGATGGATGGATGGATGGATGGATGGAGAGCACCCACCCATCCCAACCTGCCCCCCCCGGGAATTTGTGGGGTGTCAGCTTGGTGTGATTGGTGTCCACGCATGGAATAAGTCAGGAATAGCTTCAAGTGGCCTTTAAATTCCCAGACTGGCATTTTTTTGGTGGTTACACTCCAGGTGTGAGCGGGATCCATGCATAGACCTCCTTCCCATGGTTCTCATGGAATCTGAGAACAGTCTGGACTGGAAGAGACCTTTCTGATCTGACACCGCTGGTTTAAGCAGCATTTCTTGGGATTTACGGCTTTAGGAAACATTTCTTGGCTCTTGGCTTTAGGAAAAGGAATTTTTGGGATACGCACTTCCGTAGGGAGATCACCCAAGCCCAGGAGAGGAATCAAGGTCATGGTGAGGATCTGATGTCCTGATCTGGGAAAGGGGGATGTTTAAGGGGTTTGGGGCTGTAAGGGACAGTGCCAGCCTGGTTCCTGATGGGACATCCCCACCTGCAGCAAATCCAGCGGACAAACCCCCTCCAGCCATCCCAGCAGGATGAACCCAGAGCTGTCACCACTGGCTTGGCAGTGGAGGCAGATCTCAGGATGCCGGGAGATCTGTCCTAGCTCCTAGGAGTTATTTTCCAATTTTACAAAAGGAATGAAAACGTAAACCTTGGTCAGAGGAGGTGTTCCCACTTAAAAATCCCACCTAACCCGGTTTCCTGGGAAAGCCCCCGTGGATTTGGCGGAATGGGAGAAGCGGGCCCATTCCTAATCTCCTCTAAGCACGACTTGACCCGATTTTGAGGGTCCAGCAAACCCCATTGGGGTTCCTGGTGAGGGTTCAGAAAACCCTGTCCAGGTTCCTCACTCAGTTCTCCTGGAGACCCCGTGGTCCCTGAGGAGGTCGGTGACAGATCTGTGCCAGTGTCCGGCCTAAGAGGCACAAACTTGGGCGCTGGCTCGTGAAACCAAGTAACATCTTCAGGTGACGGTTTTCAGGTCTGGATTGGGGCTGTTTAGAGCCAAAAAAGGCCAAAATTGAGGTCCAAAGTCCATTTTTGTCTCCAGGGCTCTGCGCACGGAGGGGGTGGTGGTGGTTGCGGGGTTGTCCTCATGTACCAGTCCCAGGGATGGGTTTTTTGCTGCTTTGTGTCTTTGATTTAAAAAAAAAAAAAAAGGAGAAAAGAGAAAGGAAGAAAATCCATTTTTAGCCCTTTAAGCACATCCTTAACCTCACACCAGCTCCGGAGGCTCCCCCGCAGCAGCGCCGGGGCTTTGCTCATCAGGAAAGTAAACACGGGCTTTAGGGCTCTGAAACAGCTTAAATCCCAAAAAAATTGCCTGGAGGACAGGGATAAACAGTGCTCAAATGTTATCGTTTGTGCAGGGGGTGCTGGACGCGGCCACGACCGCAAGAGGTTCCTCCCCAGCCCGGGAAAGGGCCTGGGAGTTTGGCCAGGAGCAGCTGGAGCAGGGAACGGATTTGTTTGGCATCTTCTGCCCTTATAAACAGCCCCCCATCTTCTGGGGGACCCCATCTCCGGGGTGACTGCAGGGTGGGTGCTGGTGGCTCCTTGGTCCCACCAACCCATCAGCAAGATGGGTTTGGAAAACTCCCTCTCCCAATTCCGTGATCCTCCGCAGCCAGCGCCGTTTTCCAGAGGGTCCCAAAATGGGTTGCAATCAACTCTGGCTGGGTGGGAGCCAATCCTGAGGAGGCCCTGGACTCCTTGTGGGATTTCGTGCTGGTTAATGGTTGGGCTGGATGATCTTGGAGATCTTTCCCAGCTGGAATTATTCTGGGATCGTCCGGGTTAGTCCATCAAACCTGCACCAGGAGCTTGCGCCGCTCTGCTCCGGGAGACGCCGTAGGAAGCAGGGAAGGTGTGTACACATATTTATATCCCGAAAAAATCCCAGCCCTTGGAGGCTGGAGCTGCAGAGGGGCCCTCTCCTCGTGTCTCTCTAAAGATAGCCCTGAGTGCAGCTGAGCTGTGAATCAGGAGGAAAAAATGTGGGGCAGCTCCTGAACGGAGCAGGGAAGGCTCCGAGACTCAGCTGCTCTCAACCCCACTGTGCCGGGGAGGAATCGGGGCTCCAGCCTGGGAGACCCCACAGCTGCTCCCAATCCCGCTCCGGAGGCTTCGGGAAAGGCTCCCAAATCCCTGGGATTGACAGATTGTGGGTCTGGGGTCTCTGCGGGGTTAACCGGCAGGGAGGGCTGGGGGTTGTTCCTGGGGGATGGAGCTGGTGCTGGGAGCAGGGATCCAAGTGGTTAAACCCGGAATTCCCAATCCATGGAGGTGCACACGCGTGTGCTTGGTGTGACATCGGCGTGTGCTGGGACAGGGGTGACCACAGGCGTGTGGCCGTGGACAAACTGAGGGTCACTCGTGTCCATGGATACATGGATGGACACACTGGTGGACACACGTGTCCATGGACACACTGATGGACACTGATGGATGCACTGATGGTCACTCGTGTCCTGTACACAGGGATGGACACACTGATGGTCACTCATGTCCACGGACACACTGATGGTCACACATGTCCGTGTGTGCCCCTGCAGCCATTGGGAGCAAGTTCCTCTTTTAATTCATTTTTTTTCCAATCCCGCTGTTGCAAAATCCACTCCCGTTTTTCCTTGTCGAAGCAAAACCTGACCTGGACTCGGAACCAGGTAAATCCCGAAGGACAGGCAGGAGGCTGGAGCTGGGAGCCAGGGAAGTGTCCCTGTCCCTGTCACACGCTCCGGGTGTGCTCGCAGAGGAGTTGTTTTCTGTTTCCATGCTTTGCTTTCCCCTTTTCCATCCCGGGAGTGGGTTTCCCTCTTAAAGGCAGCTCTGCTCCCGAAATACCTGAGGGAGAGGGGGAAGGCAGCAGTGGCATTTCTGGAGGGTGGCATCACCTGGGAGCCGGCTGGGTCACAGAACCACGGAATGGGTTGGGTTGGAAGGGACCTTAAGCTCATCCCATTCCCTGAGGCATGGGCAGGGACATGTCCCACTATCCCAGCTTGCTCCAAGCCTTGTCCAACCTGGAATCACACCCCCCCACCTGGAAGGGACATTTGGTGCCGTGCCACAGGTTCATCAGTGCCTGAACCGCTTCACCCTCTCCCCAAACACAGCAATTCCGGGGTGGGAATCCCATCCCTGCTTTCCCTCTCCCTCCGCCGCCGCTGGAAGGTCCCGGCAGAGCTCGGAGGTTTCGCCCTGGTTAAGGAGATAAAGCTGGGACGTGCCCGGAGCCATGACCCGCAAATCCTGGGATCAGGAATTGCCGTGGGACGGCGGCTGAGCCGGTGCCTCGCGCTGCTGCTGCCGCTGTCCCGCGGATTCCCATCTTCCCGAAGCCCCGGCGCCAGGAAATAGTTAAACCACTCCAGGATTTTGATTAGCAGAGCCTTAAAGTCAGTGAAAAAGACAGTCGGGGAGAACTCTCAGGAGCATGCTAATGAAGTGAAGTCATCCGCGCACACCAGAGGAGTATCCATGCCTGCTCCACGCCGGAGGATTCCCGGAGCCCGGCGCAGGTGGAGCGGGGCTGGCGGGGACCCGCGGCTCGCCCGTCCCGACGCCTTCGCTCCCCTCCCTTTGGATATTGCCACGCTTTCCCTGGGATTTTTTTCTTCGCCTCACTGGAGCTTAATGATATTTCCAGCTCGGCGGGAGCTGCGGGAAGACTGGAGATAGCGCAGAGAGAGGCTTGGAAAGGCAGCAAAGGGCAGCTCCCGGCTCTGCGGGAAAGGTGAGGGCATTCTCTTGGGAAATCCCTTCTTCTCTTGGAAAATCCCTCGGGTCTCTCTCTGTCGCCGGCACTCGGGCTGTGGCACTGCTGGGGGTGGGGAAAGGGGGGTGCTTCTGGAAGCAAACGCTGCCGGCTCCGCAGCTGGAAAGTTTGGGAAGCGGGGTCTGCGGGATGGGGATGTCCCGGCGAGTCCGGCGGTGTCCAGGTACGGAGCCGCTCGGAGCAGGAGCAGCTGCCTTAGTCCCGCTCGGAAAAACCCGTGGGCGGTTTTTAGAGCATTAAAAAACCTCCTTCTCCTCTTGCGGGACTTTGCAAAGAAACTGTGCAACGGTTGGAGCCTTTCTCTGGGGATCGGCGCCTCACAGGTCCTACCTTTGCTGTAAAAAATCGGATTTTTGGGCTAACTGAGAAACTTAGGACAGAGCAAAGTTTTAGTTAAGCCTGAAGGCTAAACCCGGCAACTCCAGCGTGGCCAAATCCACGCTGGAGCTGATGAGTCGCCGGGGCTGTTTAATTTATAAGTCCCCCCATGAAAACATTGCATTTTTGTTTATGGAAAATGCAAGAAAAATATGCAGACGAGATTTTGCTCCTAAACAGCCGAGGTTAACCCGTTCAGGATGATGATTCCAGGATTATTCCTGGGATAAGCCGAGCACAGATCACTTTCCAGCGGTTAGAAACGAGCTGGTGACTCAGCGGCTGCCTCGGGGTTAGCGCTGTGCAGATCCTCGGTCTGGCTGTTCCCAAATTTTGTGTTTTCTGCCTCATGGAATTTTAATTTTCCTTTCGGAGAGGTGTCCAAGCTTGTGGCACTGCGAGGATTTCGAGGCAGGCAGACACCCAGCTCCCGGGTTTCGGAGATCTCCTGGAATACCCCGCTCCTCGCTGCAAAAATGCATCCATAAAAACCAAAATCTCCTGGTTTTATCCCTATGGGGTTAACGGGATATCAGCATTTACTGGATTTGTGGGCCTAGGGACTCACAGCAGGGCTGGTGGCACGATGATATTTTTAATCCTGTGTGGAAGCATCCTTTCCTCATATCCCAAAAAGTGAGAGTTACCCTAAAGGCAGCCTCTCTGTCCCAAAGCAGAGCCCTGCAAACCCCATCCCTGGAAAACAGCTCAGTGTCCTCCTGCCCTGCCCGTGGAATCACCTTCCTGGGAAGTTTGTCCCTTTCCAGGATCCCTGTGCTCCCAGGAAAGGCACCTTGTCCACAGGCATTGCACACCAGGGTGACATCTCAGCAACTCCGTGGTGGCAAGGCCAGGTGACGGGATTTTGGGAAGAGATTCCTCCCTGGAAGGGTGGGGAGGCCCTGGCAGAGATTTCCCAGAGCAGCTGTGGCTGCCCCATCCTTGGAAGTGTCCAAGGCCAGGTTGGACGGGGCTTGGAGCCACCTGGGATAGTGGAAGGTGTCCGAGGTGGGACTGGATAATCTTCAGTGTTCCTCCCAATCCCACTCTGGGATCCTGGAATTCCCTGGCCCCTGGGGATGTGTCCAGTCTCTGTGCCACTTTCCCAGCCCAGCTTCCCAATCCCAGCTCTTGAGGTGATTCCCCAAATCTGAGATTCCCCTCATGTGTCCTGCCTGATCCGGGCTTGCAGCTCTACCGAGCTGCCCAAGGAATGAGCTAAAATTCCCAAATCCTCCTTTTTTGATGTGGGTAGGATCTGACCTCCACGCTCATCAGCGGGTCCAGATGTGTCCAGCTGTGGGTGGCAAAGCCTGACCTTGGGGTTGGCTCTGGCTGCCTTCAGAGGGAGATGGGAGCACGTTTCAGAACCTGGAATGCTGGAATGCCCCTCTTCCCAACCAGCACATGGATTGTGTCCGTCTCCCAAGCCCCGTTGCAGCTGGAACTGCTCCATAACCTTCTGGATATGTGCATCCCGTGCAAATGTCCTGGTCACTCCTTGTGCTGTTGGGATTTTTCCTGCAGATTTCGGGGGCTCTGCAGCACTCCGAGACCCAAAAATCATCCAGGGGAAGCTTCCCGTGGATCCCGTGGGCTCCAAACCCTCTTGGAATGTGCCCCATCCCTTTTGGCTGGCAGAGCTTGGAGCGGAAAGGTGTTAAAAGGGCCCGTGGCCACTACTAAGCAACAGTTACCAACAACCTCAGGCAAATAAAATGTAGGAGATTATGGAAACGGGGAACAGCGGCCGCTTCCCAGCGTCTCCGCTGGGTGAGTCAGGAGCGTGTGGCTGCTGCTCCCTGCTCCTTCCTCGATGACAGCATCCTCACATCCAGCCCTTGGAGACGGCAGATCCTGGGATATTTACGCTGCTTCCACACAGCGAGCGTCTCTCTGGCTGCCAGGGGAGCGGGAGCGAGGAGCCGGGATTTGTTCCCGTCCTTTGGGACTGGGTTTTTAGGGCTGTTGCGGGATGTTCCCGGTGCCGTGTGCTCTTTTCCTGGGAATTTTGGGCGCCTTGAAGGTCATCGAGGCTTGGCTCAGCACCGGCCGAGAGGGAAATCCGAGTGCGGAAGGAAGGGCGTTATCCCAGCGGTGTTTGATGCAGATCCTCAAGGAATGGATCGCTCTGGGATAGTTTTGGGGAGGCCCTGGCACAGGTTTTCCAGGGAAGCTGTGGTTGCCCCATCCCTGGAAGTGTCCCAGGCCAGGTTGGAGCAGCCTGGGATAGTGGAAGGTGTCCCTGCCCGTGGCAGGGGTGGGATGGGATGAGCTTTAAGGTCCCTTCCCACCCAAACCGTTCCATGATTCTATTCCACAGAATTCCCCCCACAGGGCTGAGTATTCCCAGGAAAATTCCTGGGCTCCATCCAAAGCTGGGAAACCAGGAATCCCTTCTGGAGGTGCCCATCCCGCTGCTGATTCCCATTGCAGGGGACACCAAGTGAACACAAAACTGACATTTACTCCAAACCTTGGGAAAATCAGTGATTTTATCCAGCGTGCTGTTCCCAAGGCAGCTTTCCCAGGATGGCCCTGCTGCTGCTGGAAGGGCTGGGAGCCACTGGAAAGGCATTTTCCATGTGCAGGTGGATTTATTCCAGCTCTGAGCTGCCATTCCCTAGCTCCACATCAATAACTGTCCATGGGCAGATGTCCGTCTGTCCGAGCCCGTCTGCAGAGGCATTCCCTGGATCTCCTGGAATGTTCTGCTCCCAGAATCTCCCAGGATTTGGGGACAGCCAGCCTTGCTGCATGGAAAAGTGTCCATGCCAGGGCTGCTTCAGCATCCCACGGGCTGTGCTGCAGGGTCTGGCTTCCCAGTGATCCCGGCTGTGGAAAAAGGATGGGATTCGGGTTGGTGGAGGGTACCTGGCTCCCGCAGTGGTGTGGTTGTGACCTTCCATGACTCCCGTGCCCTCTCCAAGATGGATAACTTGGGCTGGGCAGTGTGGGTGAGCCAGGAGAACCCAGTTCCTGCAGGAGGGGCACGGAAAAGCGGCGGAAAGTCAGGGGATCCCTGCGAGCAGGGAAGTGCGGCAGCTTTTCCCAGCACTCCTTTGAACACATCCCACCACAGAGCCCGTTCCGCCTCGCCTGGGAATTGCCTTCACCGCCTTCATTCCCATCATTTCTCATCCCACCACTCCTCCCCGTTCCTGTGGATGCTCCCTCGCCTTCCCAGCCTCTGCCACCCCAGGAGCTGCTGAGGATCCCCTGGGATTTGTGGCTGCCACCTCCACAGCGCATCCAGCTTCTCCTGGGCAGGCAGCACTTGGGAAAAGGATGGAGACCTTTATTTGGGTGCCTCTGGAGCTGCTGTCCCTTTCCTGGCACCCTCTGGCATCGCCCACGAGCCCAGCTGGCCACGGTGACGAGGACTTGGCTGGGAGGTGACATCGCTGCCGGACGTGGCACTGCCCGGTGTCCTGGGGCGTGGGCAAGGCTTGGAGGAGCCTCTGCCGGAGCTTCCACCGCTCCCTCGGGAGGATGGGGAGTAGGAGACAGATTCCAACAGGGACTTGGTTCAGAGAACAACCCCAGCGCCTTCAGATTTGCTCCTCTGGGAGGTCAGGATGTGGGGATGCAAAGCCCTCGGAAGCTTCTGGATTTGTGGGAATTTTGGGCGGCATCGCTGCGGGTGCTCTGCAGGGAATGCGGGGGCAGAGGTGGCACGGCCCTGTGCCCTCTGCGCTGCATCCCTTGGGATCACACGTGAAGCAATCCCTGGGAGCATCCAGCACATCCCAGGTGCTTCCTTCCCTCCGGGAATGAGGAATTGCTCCGACGCCACAGGTCGCCATTCCCGCTGCTCCAGAGCCTCTGTGCACACAGATCCTGCAGAATTCCAGCCCGGGAAGTGCAGGTCCATGCTGTGGGTGGGATCATCTTCCAGGATGGATCTCTGCTTCCCTGTGGGAATTTTTACCTCTGCTCAACACCCTCGTGTGTCCCATCTTTGCATCTTAAACACAATTCCTACGTCTGCATCCATGGGATGGTTCACCTTTCCCAGAGCATCCTGACTTTCCTCTTCGCTTCCAGGCTCAAGGGGAAAAAGCACTCCCAAGGAATGGGGTCCTATCCCATGCCTTGATTAAAAGGGAATGGAAGGAGAGGCTTTGGCTCGAGTTTATCCTGATAGAAGTGCAGGGTAAAGCTTGGGATCACCGCGGCACCGCTCTCCTTGGCTCCCAAAGGATTCCTGGGGGGAACGTGGGCCAGGGAGGCTCCCGGGAGGCACCCGAGCAGGTTCCGGCCAGCAGCCGGCGTTTTGGGGCGGGAAGCTGAAATCCTGGAGTACAACATCGCCACCTGTTTGCCACGCGCGAACATACAGCGGGAAAAATCCCGGCCGGATGGATCCCACCGGGATGCACGGCGGTTCGGGATGGATCCCAGCAGGATGCAGCTCCACGGCGATGTATCCCATCGGGGGTGAACTCCATCGGGCAGCCCTCCCCCACGGGGAAGAACCCATCAGGATACAGCCCACCGGGATGCATCCCTTTGGACAGTCCCAAATCGAGATGAGTCTTATCAGGATGCCACCATTGGGATACATTCCATTGGGATGCAGCCCCGTCTGGATGCACCCTATGAACAGCCCTCCACCAGGCTGCATCCCACCAGGATGTATCCCACAGGATATATCCCACAAGGATGCAACCCCATCAGGGAGCCCCACTGGGATGCAGCCCATTGGAAAGTCCCAAATCAGGATGAATCCCACCAGGATGCTACCCCACTGGGGTATATCCCACCAGGATGCATCCCATGGCACAGCTCTCCATCAGGAGGGCATCAGGATGAAAACCCCAAGTTTGGGGTCGCGCGGAGTCACTGAAAGCCCACAGAGCCCCCAGGTAAAATCCCAGATTTATTTGGGTTGGAAGGAACCTCAAAGCTCATCCCATCCCACCCCTGCCGTGGGTAGGGACACCTTCCACTATCCCAGGTTATTCCAGCCTGGCCTTGGACACTTCCAGGGATCCAGGGGCAGCCACAGCTGCTCTGGGTACCCTGTGCCAGGGCTTCCCCACCCTCACAGGGAAGGGATTCCTTCCCAAAATCCCATCTGGCAGTGGGAAGCCGTTCTCTGTGTCCTATTGCAACAGGCCCCGCTAAAAATTGGGATATTTCGGATACGTGGCAATAAACCGCGGGTTCCTCCCGTGCTGGGTTTATCCTCCTTCCCCTCAGAGCTCAGAGCTGTTCCGTGCCCATGCAGCGCGTGCGGTTTGGCAGCTTCTCCATGGGCACAGTGAATCCCAGGATCACTGAGGATGGAAAAGCCCTCTGGGATCATCGAGTCCAACCTGTGCCCAATCCCCACCTTGTCCCCACCCCAGAGCCCTGAGTGCCACCTCCAGGCCTTCCCTGGACACCTCCAGGGCTGGGGTCTCCAAACCTCCCTGGGCAGTTCCAAGGCCTGAGCTCCCTTTCCATGGGGAAATTCCTGCTGCTGTCCAACCTGAGCCTCCCCTGGCCCAGCCTGGGAGTCCTTTTTTCCTGTCAGAACTTTGTCACCTCCTGCCTCCCACGGGAGAGGGGTGGCCCTGGGACCGTGTGCTGGCGCTGCAGGTGGCAGCGGGGGACAGGCAGTGCCGGAGCCGTGGCTGGAGCTGGTGGGAGGTCGTTGGGAGCTCTTTGTGTGGAATGTGGCGATGGAATTGTTCTTCCCGCGCCGGCCATTGTTATGCAAATCTAAGTCCTAAAAAAATACTGAATTTCCTCTGCCGTAATTTGGAGCAAAAGCAGTTCCCTGGAATTCTGCAGTGATTGGGGGATGTCCTTCCATCCCGAGCACCTCAGGCTGGGAATGAAGTCTGTGTAGAGCAAAGACCCAGACCAGGGCAGAAACCTCCTCTTCCTCCTCATCTTTTTATGATTTTTTAACCCTCCAGCAGCTCAGAACCCTCTGAAAAGCTGCTTTTTATTCACATGCTCCAGAAAAATTCCGGCTGAGCCACTGTGGCTCCAATAAAACTTTAAAGAGGGTCTGGACTTGGCGGTGGGAAGGAGCCGGGATGGAAATGGGAGTGAAGGAAAGCCTGGTTGGTGTTAGGAGAAATTTGGGAAAGCTCCTGGCTGTGGTGACATTGGGGGATGCAGCAGGGATGGATGCAGTGTCTCAAGTCCCCAGAGCATCATGGATCAGCCATGATCCATCCAGGGTAGCCAGATCTGGGATAGGAGGAAGAGGAAGGTGCTGTTCCCTCCTCGTCACTCTTGTTCAACTCCAAATGCCAAAGAAAAGAAAGGAAAAGGATTGAATTCCAGCCAGGTTCGGCGGGGCTGGAGGCAGGAATGGACTCGAGGCTGCTCCGGCCTCTGCAGGCGACACCCAGGAGGTTTGTTGGGAAACGGTGGAGCTGGAGAATCCAGGATTAACTCGGTTGATTGGAAATGGAGAAGGATAATCAGTCCTGCTGCAGTGCCAAGCACAATCCGTGGAATCAAGAAGTCCGGGCAGGTGACCCCTGTGGCGGCCAGAGGGTGCCGGGCTCCAGGACACCCTGCCCTGGGGAAGGAGCTGCCTCTCTCCTGGAAGGTTCCCAGCTTTTCTGAGGACACCGTGAAATAGAGATCTCCCTCAGGAATCCCAGTGTACAGATGGAAATCCCGGAGCAGGGACAGCTCTGCCGTGGAATCGATAGGAAACCCTTGGGAAAGGTGCTGCTCCTGCTCCTGCCAATGCCAGCAGCCACCCTGGAGTCACCTCTGGCACAGGATCCTGCATCCCAACAGCCGCTGGGGACACGGGAAGGGAGCCGGGAGCCGGGTCTGGCTGAGCCCCATCCCGGCTGGATGCTCCAGAGCATCCCTCCAACCCCGCAGGCACGGGGAAGGGTTTAGCACCCCGCGGCCGCCCCCGCCGTGCCTGTTTTGGCACAATCCCGATCTTCCTGCATCTAAATAGCCGGGAAATTGAGCCCCGGGGTTTCACATCTGCCAGGTCAAACCGCTGCCGGAGCCCTGGGTACGTGGCGGATTCCCGGAGGGAAGGGGATGGCAGCCCGGGAGCCGGGAGTGGGGACACAGCCGGGGCCACCGCCCTAGCACCCCGGATGGCAGCGGGGATCCAGCAGGATACCGCATCCCTCCAAACCAAACAGGAGCCTCGGGAACGGGGCAGAGCGCTGGGACCGGCCCGGTGCCACCCCCCGGTGACCCCTCCGGTGCCACCAATTCCCCGGAGCCACACTTCCCTCCTGCCCATTCCCGGCTCTCGCTGCGTTTCCCGCTCCCGGGCACGGCGTCGGAGCGTTTTTGGCTCGGCAGGGGCAGAGGCCAGGGAGCTTTGGTTGTTTTGATTCCAGTTCAAAAGGAAGCCTGAAAGCAGCCGGGGCTCCGTGTCCCGATCCCGAATCCGCACGTCCCAGCCGGGCCGGCACAGCCAGCAGCAAAATCCGCACGTCGGCGGAGCGGCTCCAGCTGGGAGAGCCCGGGGCATCCAGCGGCCAGATCCCGATCCCGGGACATCCAGTGGCCAGATCCCAATCCTGGGACATCCAGCAGCCAGATCCCAGTCCCGGAACATCCAGCAGCCAGATCCCGATCCCGGGACATCCCCAGCAGCCAGATCCCAATCCCGGGACATCCAGCGGCCAGATCCCAATCCTGGGACATCCAGCGGCCAGATCCTAATCCTGTGCTATCCAGGAGCAGATCCCAGTCCTGTGGTATCCAGCAGCCAGATTCCAGTCCCGTGGTATCCAGCAGCCAGATTCCAGTCCCATGTTATCCAGCAGCCAGATCCCAATCCTGTGTTACCCAGCAGCTGGATCCCAGTCACATCCAGCAGCCAGATCCCAATCCTGTGAAATCCAGGAGCAGATCCCAGTCCTGTGGTATCCAGCAGCCAGATTCCAGTCCCATGTTATCCAGCAGCCAGATCCCAATCCTGTGAAATCCAGGAGCAGATCCCAGTCCTGGGACATCCAGCAGGCAGATCCCAATCCCATGGTATCCAGCAGCAGATCCCAATCCCATGCAGAGGCCAGGGGGGATTTGGGAGCAGCCCCAGCCCAGGGCAGATCTGACCCTGAGGTTCCCTTTTTGCCTTCACCGGCTTCCGGGGGATGTCACCCCCCTGGGATGGGAAACTGTTGCTGGGATTGTCCTGGATCGGTGCCTTGGGTCACGGAGAGCTGCTCCCGATGTCTGGAAGGAGCAGCAGGAGTGCCCCCCTGTTCAATCCCATATCCCAACCCGGGCAGGGTGATCCCAGCCAGCTCCAGGAGGGATTTGGCGGCCCTTGATTACTGGAGGGGTTGCGGATCCGTCTTTCACCAATCCAGCCCTTTTTTCCACACGGATGTGCCCGTTTCCGGGGGAATGGGAGGATGGGAAGCCCATGGGCCTGTCCACATCTGGCTCCTGGAAACATCTTGTGCACAGGAGCTGCAGATGTTGAGCAGGGAGAAACATCTGGGCTGCTTAGAGGGAGCCAGAAATTCATGGAATGGGAGACAGCGCCCAGCGGGGCCAGGGAGCTCCCGTGGGGCAAAATCCCATCCCACAGCCCCTCTTCTCCCCGGAATAACCCCTCTGGGAGCCTCCTTTGCCATCCAACAGCTGCTGAAACCCCAGGACGGGCTCCCACAAAGATTCCTGAAGGACAAATCCACAAGGAGACTTTCCTGGATAACCACGGATACCACAAACTGCAGCACAAACACAGGGCCATCCACCCAAATCCGTTTATCCACAGCTGGCCCCTGATCCCAGGGCATCCCTGGCACAGCATCCCTGGCACAGCATCCCTCCCGGGAGCCTCGTGCCTCAGTTTCCCCTTCCCCAAAGCAGGAATGCTGGGTCTGGCACTTCCCTGGCCTCGTTCCTCAGTTTCCCCTTCCCCAAAGCAGGAATGCTGGGTCTGGCACTTCCCTGGCCTCGTTCCTCAGTTTCCCCTTCCCCAAAGCAGGAATGCTGGGTCTGGCACTTCCCTGGCTTCATGCCTCAGTTTCCCCCTCCCCAAAGCAGGAATGCTGGGCTCATTCCCAGCCAGGCTGGCACATTCCCGGCTGTGCTGCTCCATCCAGGACTGACCTACTTCCCTCCGGCAGAACTTTCTGCTCCACTTATTTGACCCAGCACCTTTTTGTTTGCCTAGAGCCGGGAATGTTTCCCCTCGGCCAAGCCGGGCACACGCAGGGAATGTTTGCCGGAGACACAAACCGCGGCTCTGTGCATCCCTGGAGGAGCCCAGACCCCCTTTTCCCCGCTGCAAAATCCACCCTGGAACGCTGCCACGTTTGGCTTTGCCCCCTTTTCCCCCCATCCCTCTGGTCGTGGCGGGGACAAGGCAGGAGAAAGGTGACATTGTTCCGTCCTGGAAGCAGCAGCATCCCGGCTCTGTGGCTGCCTCAGTCATGGATGTTTGCATATGTTAAAAATATTTAGTCCGGTGCTAAAAAAAATATTATCCCCGAGCTTTGGGGCCAGCAGAGCATAATGGCACCTATGTGTCCGTGGGGCGGCGTTCCCGAGGCACACAGGGCTCCTCTTTGCCTCCGGAGCCATCCCGGGCTGAGCAGGGATGCTGGGAGCCATCCCGGTGCTGCTGCCTGCCGGGAATGCCGTTCTCCCCCTTGGAGAGGGGTTTGGGGCTGGGGAAGCTGTGTGGGGCTGTGGGGCAGCGGGATGGGATTCCCTGCGCAGGGCAGGAGGGATGAAGGGTCAGACAAAGGTGTCGGCTCTGGGAAAAAGTTATGAAAACTGGGATAAGTCCTGTGTTGCCAGCTGGTGGAACTGGGATGAGCAGGGAACGGCCCTGCTGCCCAAATCCATGGACACAGGCCATGGAGGGGAGGGCTGAGACCTCCCCAGCTCGTTCCACCTCTTCCCAGCCTCATCCCAGGCTTTGCCTGTGGCCTGGAGGTACCCAGGGAACTTCTGGGAATGGGGAGAAGCTTCCAGCGGAGCTTCATAGGAAGAATTCCAAGGCAGCCGAGAGTGTGGGAGGGAAAACATTTCCCCGTAGTAATCTCCCCGTGAGGAGTTTGGAGTTTGGAGTTTGGAGTTTGGAGTTTGGAGTTTGGAGTTTGGAATTGTTCCTGGCCACGGGAGGAAGACAACAGGGAGCGAGGCCACGGGACTTTTGTGCGGGAGCATTAAGGAATCGCTTCCTCGGCTTTTTTCCCTTCTGTATTTATTTTTCAAGAGGGAAAAGGAGCTGGAGGAGGGTGTGGAGGTGAAATAATCCTGGCTGGAGAGCGTGAAGGGATCATTATACCCCGTCCTTCGGCTTTTTTGGCGCTTTTTTTTCCCCCCTTTTCCGAGGGTTTCGGGAGCAGCCTGCGGACACTGCGGCCATTCATGGCTCGGCTGGGGGTGTGTGGGGCGCATGGAGACGGGAATAATTCCTTCACAATATGGAGCAGGGAAAAATAGGCCGGTTGTCTGAGGTGGATGGAGCTCAGGGTATGGAAGCGTGAGCGTCAATGCAGCCCTTTATGAGCAGAGCTTTTTCCCCGTGAATAAAACTCCACAGCTCCGAGGAAAATGTAAATGTTCGGGAGCCCTCGGAGACAGAATTTCAGGAAAAAAATAAGGACAGCTTTCAGCGCTGGGAAAACGGGATCCTGCAGCCCCCCACTGCCGATGCAGGGATTATTCCCCCCCTCTCTTCCTGCAGCTCCTCCGTGGTTCTCCCTGTCCCCGCTTAAAGGGAGTTGTGTCCCCGTGTCCCACGGAATGTTCCCCGCCCGCTCGGGAATTCCTCCGGCTCCGGTGCCACCGGCTCCCCTGGAGCAGCGTGAAAGGTTCCATTCATCCCTGCCCTGCTTCCCTCTGGAGCTACCACACCCTGGGCCTCTGCTCCGCAGCTCCACTGCCCTCCTTTCCTTAGCAGCGTTCCCAGATGGAAGGCTGGGAAGGGCTGGGAAGGGCTGGGAAGGGATGCTCCAACTCTCTTGGCACAGGGATAATCTCCCCGCCTTGGTCTCTGATTTCCCACCTGGAGCCGCTTGGACTGGGGGTTTGAGGAGCCTGAAAGAACAAGAAAATGGGGGAGATGAGTGGTGCTGCCTGCAAAATTCCCATCCCTAAGTGGATGGGCTTGGAACAACCCGGGATAGTGGGAGGTGCCCCTGCCCATGGAATGGGATGAGCTTTAAGGTCCCTTCCAGCCCAAACCATCCTGGAATTCCACAAATCAGCCCCTGGCTGGTCTCTGGGATTGGATCCTCAGCCCCTTCCTTGGAACCATCTCGCTCCAGTGCTGGGAACCTCCTGGTGGAGCTGGGAAGCCAAATCCTGATCTGGGTCGTGGCAGTGATGCTGGAAATTCCCTGTCCTGCAGCAGCAGGATGCCTGGAGCCTCTGGATAAAAGGGATCAAATCAGGCGGGAATGTTCCACGCACTGCAGTGCATTAATGGGGGATAATTAATATCTAATTGTAATTAATTAAAAATAACACACCCGGCTGTACTGGGAAAACATTTTGAAGGGTAAGGTGAAAATTCTTTCAAGCCCACCTGATTCCTAGAAAATTCCCATGTGAGTTAGATTAGCATGGAGGAAATTCCAGGTGCCAGAGAGCTGGGGCACTTCCATCCTGCATCCAGAGCTGATGGGATACTCACCCCTCGGGGTGGGGGGAAACCACAATTCCTTGGCAAACAGGGAATTCCGAGGCCTCCAGAGGATGGTGTGGGGGTTCTTTAAATGCCGTTTTTAAGGAATATTTATTGGTGAGGTGATTCCTGCAGGAAAACGCGCCTGGGTTGGATTTCTGATCCATGGGGAATGTCCTGGCCAAGGGAGGGCTGGGAAGGGGGGACCCAGCCCAGGGGTTTTGTTTTGCTCTGGGACAATTCCCTGAGGGATCGACCCAAATCCATGGATCCAGTGAGTTTTAAAGCGCATTGCTTTGCCCTCGGAATGAGGCTTCCAAAAATATCCGGAAGCCGGAGCCAAGACCTGGGGCAGCTCCAAAGTTCCTCTGGATTTCCCTCGGGAGCCTTTTTCCCTCCTCCATCCCTGCTCCTGGGCGGGAGTGCTCCATTCCCAGGGATGTTTGCCACATGGATGCTAAAATCCGGCACAGGGTACCCTTTTCCCTGGAATACCTGTGATGGATGCATGGATTTGCTATTCAGGGGATGGATTGGGGTGTTTCCCTCAAGGAAAACTCAGGGAATCCACGTGTGAAGCTAAACCAGTGCAGCACTGGGAGGGTACTGGGAGAACTGGGATGCCACCGGCAGCATCCTGGAGTGTTCCCCCATGGAGAGCTCGGGGTTGTTGGGATGGGCTGGAGGCAAAGTGGGGGAAAAGCCAATATTTTAATTCTGGTTTTCATCCAAAATTGGCCTTGGCCGGAATTGCAAAGGCCTTGGGAGGGCTTTGGATCCAAAAGAGTGGCTCTTGTATTTATTTATTTATATATGTATATATATAAAATATATATATACATATCTATATATAAAATATATATCTATAATAAATATATTCTATATATATATATGTACCATGTATTATATACACCATATATAGAAACCCCATATATTATATATATTAGCTTAGATTTTAATATATTTCCATGCACATCATATATTAAACTCACTGTATTTTTATACAGTCACCTTTTTTATATATATTCACAATTTTTTTAATGTATTCACCATATTTTCATCTATTTGCCCTATTTTTCTCTGTATCCACACATCGTCTATTACCTGGATCTCATATTTTTAATATATTTATTTACTCACACCCCATATTTCCATAGGGGATTGGAGAGCAAACCCAGGCATGGGAGCTTTTCCATGTCCCAGCTGTATCCCAGAGATGCCAGGAAATGTTTGCTCCCTTGTGGAGCTGGAAAAACACCAAAAAATAGGGGAAAAAAATCTGTTAAACTCCCAATAATTCAGTGTGAGCAATTCAAACCCAGGCAGGTGTTGGTGCATCCCGGTTATCGCCGTCAAAAATGGCCTTTTCCAGGGATTTCCAAGGATTTCTGCAGCCGCTGCTGTAAATAGGGATCTGCTCTTCCAGGGGCTTGGATGGACTCCAGGCCAGGGGTTTGATTGCAATTCCACTCCATTGCCGGGATTAAAGGAGGGCTCTCCACGCTCAGGGAGCGCCGGGAATGCTCCGGGGAGCCTCGGGAATACTCCGGGGAGCTCCGGGAATACTCCGGGGAGCTCCGGGAAGATGGCACTGGGTGCTGCGGGAGATGTGCTGACCCCGGAGTCAAATATCCCATTAATTTAGAATTATTTCCCTCTTTTACCCTGACCCAGCAGCAGAAATGGGGGAAAACCTCCCAAATCCTCCTGCCCGGGGAGGGAGCGTTTCCCAGACTTTTCCCAAGGCGGGATCTGCTCCCCAGATCAAGCACAGCTGCTTCCAGAGGCGGGAGGTGGCTCTGGATTGACTCCGGAGCAAGCGGGAGCTGCCGGAGCGCGGGATGAGCTCCTTTGATATCGGAACCCGAAGCTGGCAGCGCTCCCTGCTCTGGCAGCCCTTTGGAAGCGTCGCCAGCGGAGCCGCTTTTCCAGAGGGGCCTGGAAATGCAATCCATTATCTGATAGTTTGGAGCAGCTTTTTTAATTAAGGCTCTGGCCCGGGGCTGATGGAAGAGGTGTGGGAGGGTTGTCCCGAGGGATTTGGCACATCCCGGCCTCTGGCGCCCTGGGCAGCTCCAGGGCTCGCTTTTCCTCCGGTGCCACATTCGGGATGAAGCCTTTTTTCCCACTTCTATCCACTTTTCCCCCCCTTTCTATCCCCTGGTTTTCCCCCTGTCTATTATTCTCCCTCCTTTCTATCCCCTTTTTATCCGACTCCTTTTTTCCCCCTTTCTGCACCATTTTTCCCCCTTTCTATTCCTTTCCCTGCCTTTCTTTCATTTCCCTTTCCCCCTTTGTACCCCCGGTCCATCCCTTTCCATCACCTTTATTTCCCTTTCCATTCTTTTCCCTGTCTATCCCCGTTTCCCCTTCCTCCCTTTCTGTGCCCTTTCCTCCTTTCCTTTTTCCCCTTTCCATCCTTTTTCCCCCCTTTCGATCCCTCTTTATTCCTTTTCCCCTTTATACCCTTTTCNCCTCTCCGGTGCCGGCGGAGCGGAGCAATCCCGGTATCCCGCTCTCCTCTCCTTCTCCCGTATCCCAACTTCTGTGCGCTACTGGCTGGTGCCGCGCGAGGGGCGTGAGCAGCGCCGTGCCTGTGGTCAGTGATGAAGACTTTCTGCTCTTTTCATCCCCACAGCACGGAGCCACCGCTCAGGGCCAGCCGGCAGCTCCTAATTCCCGACTTTCCGCCTTCTCCAGCCCCTTTCCAGGAGAATGCAGCCTTCCCCTCCGGCCGGCTTATGATGAGGTGAGTAAATTCCCTTTTCCAGCGCCGCTTTTGCTGCCTGCTGTCATAAAACCGGAGTTTTTTCCTCGGGGGAAGGCTGGGGGGGAAGGAGAATGTGCTGTTTGCCGCACGTCGCTGCTGGGGGTTCACTCCAGCGCTTTCCCAGGGTTTGTTCCCCATGGCATTCCCGGCTGGAGGCTCCTGCCTTTCCGTCTGCAGACACAACTTTTCCCCCCCCTTTCCCCCCGGCTCTGGCTCATTCAATGACTCAACGAGGTTTGTCAGAGTTAAAAAATGACGCTCTTTGCTCAAACTATTCGGGATATTTGTGTCATCCCAGAACTTTCAGAGGAAAATCGTTGCCATTCCCATTCCTCCCTCCTG
>VXAD01009461.1:230245-270050 GCA_013399195.1 Dicrurus megarhynchus
CCAGCCTGGAGGTGTGTGGGGAATGCTGACGGATTCATTCGGCACCTCCTGGCAGTTCCAGGATCAGCCTGGATTGGGCGGGTGCAGAAATTTGGCTGGAAACCCCAGGGAAGCCTGGGATCTCCTGAGGAAGAGGAGGAGCAGGGATGGACACGGAGAGGCTGCAGGAGGGGTTCAGACATTTCCCACCTGTGGATCATCCCTGGCACTGCCGCTCCCACCCACCCAGGAGCACAATTCCATGTGCCAGCACTGGGACGGACAGGATCCCTCTGCTCTCCCAGAACCCAAATTTTCCCAACTTCCAGCAAACCACAGCATTTTGGAGAGCTGGAGAAGGCCGCCGGTGGCTCAGGCGTGGAATGGGACGGGATCCAGCGCCGATGGATTGAGGGAAGGAGGGAGCCAGCCTGGCCCAGGGCCAAGCGCCCGCTCGTGTTTGGATTCCATTCCCAAACGTCCAGAAAGGCCCTTTCCGTGCACAACAACAAAGCCCGGAGCCACGCTCCAGAGCTGGCTTTGGGACACTGGAATTCCTTCCCAAAATAGCCCTCAGAGCCGTGCCAGGAGGGAAAATGGATTGCAGAGGGCAGGGCCCCCACGTGGGGCTCCCGGAGCCTCTCCCTGCCCTGCCCAGACCCTCCAGAGGGGCCTTTTCCTCAGGGATGTGGCAAACTGGGGGCTGGCAAGGCTGGCAGTGGCCCTGGAGGGTGTTTGGGAATGTGTGGAAGTGCCCACCTGAGCCTGAAGGGCCATTTGGGAGGCAGGGATGGATCAGCTGGGAAGTTCCAACTGGAGTACCCACGGCAGGGAAGAGGCTGGAGGGGAAACTGAGGCAGCACTGGTTCAGATCCAGACGTTCTCCCATCCCTTTTCCATCTTTCCCGGGATCCTTTTGGCTTCCTGGCCCTTCGGCCCAACCTTGGCCAAGTGTCCTCAGGCTGGTGGCAGGGCCAGCTGCGCTTTCGGGTATTTTTTCCTCTAAACCAGGGAATTTCGCTTCCCTGAATGTTTTCCTGAGCTTTGCCGGAGTTTATTCCTCCCTCATCCATGAGGGATGGATCAAACGATAATTCCCAGAGTGGGATTTGCACTGAGATCCCAATTCCCACGGTGATTATCAGGGATAAGCACAACTCCCTGCCATGCCCTGGCTTGGAGCATCCTCAGCACTTCCTGACCTCCCTCAGAGCCAGGGGTTTCGGCAGGGGATGCACCCCCGGAGCTTGGAGGGAAGGGCTGGAAGGAACTGGAGCATCCCTAAACCTCCTTGTGCATCCCGGGGGGTGGATGCTGGATGAAGGGGCTGGAAGGGGCTGGATCCCTGGCATCGCTCCCATCCCGCTGACCCTCCTCGGGAAGGAGGAGGATTTTCCCTCTCCAAGTTTCCCTTCCACGCCGACCATCCCCGCCGCGTTTCCCGTTTCCTCCGCATCCCGAGGAAGGCTCGGAGCTGCTCCCGGGCTGCCCCAGCGCTCCGAGGGACACAAAGAGCCGCTGTTCCGGCTGCTCCTGACACAATGGGGTTTTCCTTGGCCGGAGTCCAGAGGGAGATGGTGGCAGGGAGGATTCCCACATTTTCCCGGAGAAGGTGCCCAACTCGGTGACGTTGCTGCTGAGCCCATCCTGGGTGTTGGAACCCCTGGGAAGGGGTTGGGATATGGGAGTTAGGGGAAGTGGGGTCTGTGTGTGCCAGGTCTCTGCCTCATCCATCCCGTTGCCATCCTCTTGGGAATTACAAAAAAAACCTGGATTTAGTGGTGGAGCACTGAAATGGAAAATTTGGGGATTTTTGTCCATCTCCGCTGGCATTAATCCCTGAATTCCTCCAGCATCTGGGAGGAATAAACCCTTTTTCCATAATATTCTCCCCTCAGCTGTAGCAGAGCAGCAAGTGGTGCTTCCCAATTGCATTCCCAGGAACGCCAGGGGTTTATTCCATGGATGAACTCTTTCTGAGCAGGTGTCGGTGGCTTCTTCTCCCTCTGGGATGGGGAAGGGTTTCCTGGACATTTCTTGTGCCACCGTGGAGGGACCAGCCAGGAACTGGGAGCAAGGAACTGCCAGAGAGGAATTCTGAGCGAGGAATTGTGAGCAAGGAATTGTGAGCAGGGAATTGTCAGCAAGGAATTCTGAGCAAGGAATTGCAGGCAAGGAATTGTGAGCAGGGAATTGTCAGCAAGGAATTTCCAGCAAGGAATTGAGAGTAGGGAGTTACAAGTAAGGAATTGCGAGTGTTCCAGTTGGAAGCATGGAATTGCAAGCAAGGAATTGTGAGTAAGGAGCAGAGAGCGACGTGGGTGTTCCCTGGAGAATCCTGGAGGGATCCCTTCCTCCAGCTCGCTGCTTTTCCCTCTCCAGCAGTATTTTTGGAAGCAGCACCAGCAGTGCTGGGGATGCCTGCAGGTGCTCGGCATCCCGGGAGCATCCATGGGAAATATCCAAGAAAAAGGTTCCCAGTAGGAACTGGATGTTGGGGATGCACATCCCAATGGGAACTGGATGTGAGGGATGAAGATCCCACTAGGAGCTGGATGTGGGGGATGAAGATCCCAATAGGAGCTGGATGTGGGGGATGAAATCCCAACAGGAACTGGATGTGGGGATGCTCATCCCAATGGGAGCTGGATGTGGGGATGCTCATCCCAATGGGAGCTGGATGTGGGGATGCTCATCCCAATGGGAACTGGATGTGAGGGATGAAGATCCCAGTAGGAGCTGGATGTGGGGATGCTCATCCCAATGGGAGCTGGATGTGGGGATGAAATCCCAGTAGGAGCTGGATGTGGGGATGCACATCCCAATATTCCCCCGCTGGCTGTGGATCATCTCCCTGCTGCTCCTGCCAGCCCGGATCCCTTCCCTTGCTGGGCAACAATTCCCAATCCAACAAAATCCATGGGAGCAGCACAGCTGAGCATCCCCTCTGATTTTAACACAACGGCTGAGTTTTCCGGGAGCAGCAGCTGATTTCCAGCAGCCAGGAATGCTCCAGAGGAAGCGATTTTATTTTCCCTTCCCTTGCTGGATTTCCAAGGACGCCGCCTTTGATCCCGGCTCCCGATGTTATCGAGGAGGAAGCTGCAGCTCTTTGAAGTGGGCTCCACGTCGGGCATGGAACCTCGGGGGGGTTTCACCCTTTGGCATCGGGGGTGGATGATCCCAAATCCGCATCCAGGGATTGTGGCCACCAAGGGGTGTCCAGGGCACCTCTCACACCCATTTTGGGAGCAGGAAACACAGGACTTAATGCCTGGAGGAGCCCAGATGTGGCTGGGTGGGATTCGGGTGTCCTGCTGCTGTTGGGAACATCTGGCCTTGCCGCCGTGTCCCGGGGCGCTGGAAATGGGTCACGTCCTGACTCCGGAGGAGCTGCCCGGCTTTGGGATGAGGTTTTCCTGTCTGGGTCGTTGTAATGCTCCTCTGTGCTTTGGGGTTGGGGCTGCCTGCCCTAAAACTCACCCCAAAAAGGCACCTTCTCCTTCTTCTGGAGCTGCGTGGATCCCGCTGGAAGCAGCAGAAATGGCTCCGTGATGGGACCAGCCCCGAGTAATCATCACTGGGATCCTGGATTGGAATTATGGGAATGTGGATGGGTTTGGGTCGGTTCCCAAACGAGTCCCACACCATGGAATGTGGGACAGGCAGTGGCAGGGACAGAAGAGCCCCCACAGGGGTGTTCGGAGCCATTTTGTCCCTGTTGTTCATCATCCCAATAAAAACTCCCGGTGCTGTTGTAGCAGCCCCACAGCATCCCCCTCCCTGCCGGGCTTGGGAGCTTCTCCAAAATCCCTGACTGCTGGAACGTCTTCCCATCGGAGCCGCTCCCAAAGAGCTCCACACTCTGGCCTGGATCCCCCTGGGATGAGATCCCAGCAGGGGCATCTCCAGCATCCCTGTGAAGCATTCCCAGCTGAGCCAGGTGCTCCCTCCTCCCACGGATCCAGCTCCCTGGAAGCCACCCTGGAGTGGCCCGGAGCAAGCAGGAGCCCAGGACAATCAGGGATGGCCTCTCCAGCCTTCGGGATTTGCTGTGCCGGGGAATTCTGCACATGCAGAGCTCCCGAGGAGCCCAGCAGGACCCGAGGAGTGCTCAGGGATGGGCAGGGGGCACAGAAGAGGTGCCCAGAGCGGCTCAGGGCCGGCTCTGGGGATGGTGCAGGATGCTCCCAGCCTCAGGATGAGCTCTGCGCCTTGGGAATCCTCATCCGGCACCAAGCACCATCCTTCGGTCCCGCTCCATGGGGATGGAGCCTGCAAAGGCTGCCGGAGCTCTGGAGGAGAGGATTGATCCAGATCCAGTCCCTGGAATGCTGGGGCCACAGCCGAGGGAGCGATGGGTGCCCAGAATTCCAGGGTGTCCGTGCCTCCCTTGCCGGAGCTGTCACTCCACAAACCTTTCCCTGTGCTTCCCGTGGGCTCCATCGAGGGACACACCAGGAGGAGCTCCCGGGAATGCTGGCCCAGCAGTGGGATCGATGTCCTGGGGAAGGAAGGATCTGCTCCAGAGGGTTGCCCAAACACCTGCCAAGGTTGATTCCCGTGCCAGAGGTTGGTGATCCCAACACTGCTGCATTGCTCCCTGGGAAAATTCCCGCTGGTGGTGGAAGGATGCTGGACATATCCATGAGCCCACGCCGCTTTTCTGGATTCCAGATTTAAAGCTCCAGGTGGTTTTCCAGCCCAGAAAATCCTGGTTTTCCCCTCACTCCCAGCACCCTCAGCTCCATCTGGGGCTGAACTTTTGCCCTGCAGATGGAGCCAGATTTAATTGAGCCCCACAAAGCAGCTCTGGCTCTTCCCTCCAGGAAGGTTCACCAGGAAGATGGAAAATAGGCCCTTAATGCCCGAAGAATTCGCCTCTCTTCCCCCAACTTCCCTTCCATGAACTTTAAGCTCATCCAGAAAGCTCCATGCACTGATGGCAGGGCCGGGATGCTGCAGCTTTGCCAGGAGGGCAGGATTTCCATGGAGTTCTAAGTGGAAGCAAATGGTTTAAAAGGAAATTAAATTTACAGCTCTATTAAAAAAAAAAAAGGCATTTTATTGCTTTGCTTTGCCTGTCGCTTGGGAGAGGCAGGAGATAAAGGAATGCTCAGAGGCTGGAGGCGAAGAGGAGCAAACCCGTGGATCACTGGGCGGATGGATTTGGCCCCTGGAAAATCCTGGATGCTTGGAAGCGATGCTGAGGATGCTTCACGCTCTTAAGTGTTGGCTGGGGGCACCGCAACACCTCAGGGTTCATTTATGGGGAAAAATAGCCAATCCCCGGGATTTATTGACTAATCTCTTCCCATGGCATTGATGGGAGGGCTTGGAGTAAACGGGAATAAAATGGTGGCACTGGATATCCTTGGAATCCAGCAGGAATGGAAAGGAGAGGAGGGCTTGGTGCCTTCGTGTTCCAGGCAAGGAGAAGCCCGTGGGATCCATCGGGATCTGTCTGTGCCGTGTCCAGAGGAGCCAGGAAGATCCCGGGGGCCAGGGGAAGGTGACAGCCAGTGGCTCGTGCACCCAGGGGACTCAGCATAGCCTGGCCCCGGCGCAAATCCCTCGGAATTACAGGAGCAGCCTGGTTTGGGATCCCTGGATGTGGCTGGACGCAGGAGGAGCTGAAGGCTCAGCTGGGCTCCTCTTCCACCGGCAGCCGCAGATTCGGGGCCGCGCATCCCCCTCATTCCCAGCCAGCTCCGAGGGGACCCCGCCGGAGCAGCCGGGGGACATTTCCCCGCTGTCCCCTGGCTCGGGGCCCCGCGGTGGGGCAGGGGATGCTGTGGCTGTGCCCAGGCTGAGGTGGCTGAGGGGCTTTGCCTCTTCCCCAGCTCCGAAGGGAGCGCGCAGAGGCTCCGGAGCAGGAAGCTCCCCCGGCTCCAGCGCTCCCAGCTGTGTCAATAGAGGAGCCAGGAACAAAGGGGCTCTTTCTTCGCCTCTGTTAGTGCAGGGAGGGACAGGCAGTGGCAGTGGCACTGGGACAGTGGCTGCTGGGGACGGGGCTCGGCCGCAGCTTTGTGGGAAGGAGCCGGCGGCGGGATGGAAGGAGGGGATCCAGGGGGTCTGTTTATATCATTATATCTATTATTATATTGTTATTATTTCTATACAATAATTACATATAATGGAGTTTATATACATACATACATATATATATATATACATATATATATGTGTGTGTGTGTGTATATATATATATATACACACATATACACATATATACATATATACATATATACATATATACATATACACATATATACATATATACATATATATATGGGGGAGTTAAGTGACCCCATCCCTGGAAGAGTCCCAGGCCAGCTTGGAGCAGCCTGGGATAGTGGGAGGTGTCCCTGCCCATGGAATGAGATGAGCTTTAAGGTCCCTTCCCTCCTGTGATTCCATGATATTTATTAATGTGTATAAATACGGATTTCCTTTTGGGGCTTTATTGAGAGATCGTTGGAGGAAGGGAGGAGCTGTCTCCAGAGCCAGGATTTTTCCCAAATATCGTCCTTGCTGCCACCACTCAGGATGGCTGCACACCCCTGGCTCTGCTGGGACATCCCTCCCTCCGTGCCTGTCCCCGGTGCCATCCTAGCTCCCACGTCCCCTCCATCCCCACCTCCAGGGAGCCTCCCTGGCAGGAGCGTGTGACACATCCCGGGACAAAGCACCGAGGGACACCACGGGGACAATCCCAGGCGCTGGCTGCTCCTCTTCCAGTGATCCCCCAAGGAACTTCTGGAGAGCTTTGCAGGACTCGAGCAGCTCTCCCTGCGGACGCCTCGCCAGAGCATCTCCCAGGGATGCTGCCACTCCCGCCAGAGCTCCGAAGGGCTTTGGAGCAGCAGCTGATCCCTGGAAAGCTCCTGTGCCCTCCGTGCGCCCCCCGGGAGCGGGGCCTGCCCCAGCCCAGGTGCAGCAGCCTTGGGGTTCCTGTGCCGCGCTTCCTCCTCCTCGGAGCTCCGGGAATCCTCCCCAGCCCCGGTGTCAGCTGTGAAAACACGAGGAGCCCCTTCCTGCAGGGGCAGGGACGTGTCTGGCCCCTCCGGCACAGCTCCGGCTCTGGAGCGGGGAGCGGAGGGATCCCGGCACTGGGAGCACTGGGAGCACTGGGAAGCTCAGCTTTGGCCACTGGAGGATGCCCGGCCCCGTTGCCAGCTCCCAAATACTGGATTCTGGGATTGAAGTCTCCATGTCCATGCATTTTAAAGGGAGAGGCTTGGAGGACACCCCAGTCCTGGTGGGAACATGAAGCTCTTCCCGTTTTTCTCCCCAAATCTACTCCCGCATTTTAAACCTCAAATTTCAGGCTCTCGTCCCTGCTCGTGGCACTGCTGTCATCCTGGAGCCATCCTGCTGGAGATCCCAGCTTCTGTTTTCCACCAGCCAGGCTCCTGACACGGGGAATGCGCTCCAGGTCTGCTCATCCCTTCTCCCGGTGGATAAATCCACGGAAGCTTCTCGCAGAGCTGCTGGGAATCTCAGGAAGCTTTGCTCCAGGTTGAACCCAAGGATGTGGCAACGTCTGTGGGCAAGAGAAGGCTCTGCCCAGGCACCTGCCTGTGTCAGACTGGGAACAACTGGGATTTTTCCCCTTGGATCCCCATTTTCTCCATACCCAACGCTGGATTTGGTGGTGGCACTGTTCCTGCTGGGTGCTGTGACATCCCTGATGCAACACCGGTCTGCTGGCTGTGACATCCATCCCTTTTCCATAGGAAAAGCTCCGAGGATGAGTCAGGCAGTGAGGGAATAAAGCGGATCCGAGCGGAGCTGTTCCCGTTCCCGCCCGGCCTTGGGAAGCAGCGGATTTATGGGAGCATCCATGGGGGGCACCGGGACATAAATCAGCAGCTCCTCCGTGTCCTCTCCACGGCTGCCGCTGCTGATTCCCACACACAGATCCATTGAAATCTCGGGGCTGACAGGGACAATCATTCCTGGCTGCTCCAGAGGCCTCTCCAGCGGGAGAAGGGGAGTTCCAGGGAAAGGGGAATGTTTGTTCCTCAAAAAAACCTCCTTGCGTGGAGCAGAGCTGGATTTTGGCGGCTCCTTCCCAGCTGGATGCTCTGGATGCTCTGCCCTTGACCCGAGGGTCACCTTTGGGGACAAACCTGTTGTCCCCCGAGCTCCGAGGATGCCGCGGAGCTGCAATTCCCGGGATTGCGCTCCCGGTGCTCAGCCACTCGTTGGCAGCCGGAGCCGGGCAGAGGAAAACAAAGCCCCGCAATTAAAGAGCGTCTTAATTGCAGCGCTACACGCGGCTCTTCCGCTGCTTTCTAAGTTTGGGGCCGTAATTACAGCAGCGGGGAAAGGCAGCAGCTGCGGCCCCGCCGCGCCAAGCCCTGCCTTCCAGGGAATCTTGGATTTGACCGTCTAAACCCTGGGCTGAAGCCTGGCATGGGATGAAAGGGAAAAGCAACCCCCAGGCCCTGCCCGGGCAGAGCCCTCGCAGCCCCTGCAGCCCCCGCCGTGCTCCCGGGGCAGCATTTGTTCCTCTTTTCTCTCTTTTTTCCTGTTTTTAATCGTTTTTCTTTTGCAAAGCAGCTTTAAAAAAAAACCAACCAAACAACCCGGGGAGGTCCTGCCCTGGTCAATCCTTGCAAGTCTCAGTTTGGAAACAGCGGCCAGGAAGATTAAAGGGTGCCTGGAAAGCCGGGCTGGGTGTCAGGATGCTGGGATGTGCTGGGAGCGGACACGGCCAGGAGGGAGTTGTCCTCCCGCTGTGTGTCCGTGTCCCCAGCTCAGCTGGGTTTTGGGACAGCCCACGCGGGTGAATCCATTTCCCTCTGGCTTGTAGGGTTGGTTTCTTTGGGATCATCCCGCAGCATCCCCGAGCGGCTCCGATCGCTCCGGGGGCACTTTTGTGCCCGCAGGAGATGGGGAGTGTGGGCACAGCCACGGCAGGCAGACCCCCAGACCCAGGTTTAGTGTTTTCCCTATTTTTTCACCCCGTGGGTTTGAGGAATCCCGGGATAAACACCACTTTCTGTGGCAAAAGGGGGATGTCTCGGAAGCAGGGGAGGGAAGCTGAATCCAGGCTGTGTTTTCGGCTGGAGACGTGTCCCAGATCCCGAATGTTTTCCATCACACAGGCAGGTTTGTGTGGGATCACCTGGGCAGGAAGCAGCGGGGAAAAGCGATACCCCACAGGGAGGCCCTTCTCCAACACCCCCTTTCCCAAAACCCTGCAGCAGCCGGGGTTTTAATGGGAGAAGCAGCCACTTTACAGCAGCTCCTGCTCCATGTGGGAAAATTATTACTTGCAACGTTTGGCTGGAAAAGGGAGGGAAAGGAGCAGCACAGATGAGAGATGCACAGAGTTATTCCTTATCCCCTCGCCGGGATGAGGATCCCACATGAGTTTTCCCTGCAAAAATCTCCTCCCAGAGCTTTAAATCTCCAGGTGAAGGAAAAAATGCTCTTGGTCTGTGAATTCACTGGGAAAATATGTGGGGTTTGGTGGCGTTGCATTAGCACTGGGCATTGCTGAAGGGCTGAGGGAAAGGAATCCTTTCCGGTGTCCACGGGATTAGGTATTGTCTGGGATTCTTTCTGCGGACAGGGCAAATATTCCTGGGATGAGCGTGGCCCGTCAGAGAGGGAATGATGTCCCAACCCCCGTCCCTCTCCTCCCTGCATCCAGGGGCTGGAGAGAAACCTCTAATGAGTGGTTTTCACCTTTTTTTTTTTTTTTTAATGTTTTTTTTTTTCATTGTCACTGTTGGTAAGAATTTGGTTTTCCAGCCAGGATATAAAAATATCCCTTCTTCTCCAGACTCCCAGAGGGTTGGGTTCTTTCATTCCTCCTTCAGCGGCTGAAGATGAGGAAAGGGATGAGTCACGTGGATCCCAGTCCCTGGTGGTGCTGCCCACCTCAGGCTGGGGGGAAATTCCCAGATTCCCTCATTTCTGTGCTTCTAGTAGCATCCCTCAGTGCTGGGATGCAGCCCTGGGAGCTGCAGGAAGAGCAGCAGCATCCTTTCCTCAGAACCCTGAGACAGCTCTTTAAAATCCCCCTGCTCTGCCTGAAAGCCACATCCCGAAGCAGAAGGGAAATTCGCAGTCCTTGCTTTGCATCCCTAACAAGAGGGATGTTCTCCTGGAGCGGTACCTGGACCAACACAGCAGGAATGGGCTTGGACTCCAAGAGCTTTTCCGGCTCATCCAGCACCAGCAGAAGGAAAATATTGACAGGGTGCCATCCTTCCACCCTCGGCTCGTTTTGTTTTCTTCCTGATGAAAGAAAAACCCAGCAGCGTGAGGAAGGGGATTTTGTCGCTTGGAGTGTCCCTGGAGAAAACATTCCTGGGAGCAAACAGAGCCTGGATTTGTCTGGGCCATGAATATTGGCATTATCCGACCTTGCTCGTGCACGGATGGGGCCTGGGAGAGCAGAAAAGCAGGAAAAGAAGGGAGAAGCGGCACCGAGGGGTTTCTGCAGCTCGGGATGGCTCCTGCCGCAGGGATGCGTCCGTGTCCCACATCTGCCACCCAGCAGCTGGAGCAGCAGGAAGGGCTGGAAATCCCTCGGCTGGATGGTTTTCATTCCTGGCCCTTTGAAGTTCCAGGCATGTGCCGGGCTCGTGCTCGGCACCTGCGAACAAACCTGACCCGGCTTTGGTGCCGGAGAGGGGCCGGAGGGAGCCGGGAAAACCGATGGGAAACGCGCCGGGACCTGCGCGCAGCTCCTCCCCACCCCCAAACCCGGGACGCACCAGCGGGCTGTGCAAACCCATCCCGCTTTTCCAGGGCTTTTTGGCACGGCTGGGTGAGGCCGGCGGGCACCGGGGCCAGGCTGGCACTGCCCGGGGCTGGAGCCGTCCCGCTGCTCCCGGCCGGGGCTGCTCCCTGGATCCCGCCCGGCTGCAGCGGCATCCTTGAAGTTGTCCATGAATGTGTCTCTGTTCCCCAGACTTTTTATAGCTCCGGGCGTTTTTCTTGGCCCCGGGCGCTGCTGCTCCCGTGGAGAACAGAGAGCATCGCTCAGCGCCGGCGGCCGCAGCCAGCGGGGCCGCGGGGGCTGCAGCAGCACAGGTTTTTTGGGATTCTGCTTCCCAAAATTCAGTTTTCCCCGCCCTGGCTCTGCCCTGCCACTGGTTTGGTTTGTAGCTCAGATGTGGCAGAGCACAGGGAGTGTCCTGAGTGGCTGAGAATCCATCCCTTTCCTAAACTTTTCCCTGCGTGGCACATCCCTCCTGCCTTCCAAGGGCCGGGAATTCCAGGGAAACACCGTGCAAGGTGATGGCAACCAGGTCGTTCTCCATCAAAATCGCGGCAGCTCCGCTCCCATCTCCCATCGGTGCAGATCCCATGGGATGTGGCACCCATGGAGCATCCCAGCCCCACGGCTGGGAGAGGGAGCCTAGAGGAGGGGAAACCCCAAAATTCCCTGCTCCGTGGGAGGTGATTCCCTCCCCTAAGAACCCTCTGCATCCCTTTTGGCGTGCGGCCAGCTCCGGGAATATGCTCGGGAGAGGTGGCACGTGGAGCACGAGCACCCTGTCACCCCCCGAGGGACACGGGCAGCACCCAAGGGCCGCCCCAGGCACGTCCCACCAGGGATCCCCCAAATCTGCCCGTTCCCAGTTCAGCACGGGGCATCTCCCAGCCCAGATTTGGGCTTAGCTCAACTTCTCCTTCGCTTCCCGGAGCCAAGGGGAGCAGTGGGGCTTTGCAGGGCCAAGCCGGGGTTAAAGCCAGCCCGGGGTTAAAACCAGCCTGGGGTTAAAGCCAGCCTGGGGTTAAAGCCAGCCCGGGGTTAAAGCCAGCCCGCGGTTAAAACCAGCCCGGGGTTAAAGCCAGCCCGGCAGGGGACTGGCCCGGGGGTGTTTTCCAGCAAAGCCCTGCGTGGGGCTGCTCCCCTTCCCCCCGTGCTCCTGTGAAATCGGATCCGGCCCCCACCAAGCCCGGGTTTGTCCTCGCAGCATTTTCGGGATGTTTGGCATTCGGGAGCCACCCGAGGAATGTCTGCTGGGCAGGGCAAACAGCCCGGGGGGCAGCGAGGGGACGGAGCCCTCTCTCCAGGGTTGGCCCTGCTCGGATCCTGCTGCAAAATGCGTTTGTTCCCTGAAAAGAGAAACTGTGGCTTCTTCCAACAGCTTCCCAGCGGGATTGATATCCCCCAGAGCATCTCCCGACCTCTGAAACGGCAGCCAAGCGTTATTCGGGAGAAGGAGCGGCACCCCCGCCTCTCCCCATCCCCATCCTCATCCTCCTCCTCCCCGAACCCCCTGCCCAAAGCTGGCACGGCGCGGGCGGCTCCTTTCAGACACCTTTGCTTCCCTCTGCAGGAAAACTCTATAAATTACAAGTTGGCCTCTCTGAATCCCGTTATCCCAAAAAACTGGACCCCAGCAGGGATGGAAGCGCTGCCGGGGGGGCCCAAGTTCGTGTCTGCACAATGTGGCCTGCCGGAGCCACCGGCTACTCTTATCTCCATCACTTGACTATTATACTTAATCAGGAAAGGGGTGATATTATATTTTTATTTGAAATCCACTTTTCTTTTATAGAGAGCAAATTATAATCACTTTTAATTGAAAAGAAAAAAGAAGGAAAAAAAGCTGATAATATTCTGCACCAAATTTCTGGCAGAGAATAATTAACAGTGCAATAAATCCCCAAAGGAAATGCTCATTAATCTTGTCTTTCCGAAGCAAATTTCAGAGGAGAACTGATTGAAAACATTGCTAATAATTATAGGAAAGTTGACAGCTTAAAAGCCCCCAAATCTGGCAGCAGTCTCCTCCTATCAGATCCTGTGGGAACTGGTTCAGGCTGGACGGGAGCATCCCGGCTTTTCGGGACAGCGTTGGGATGGGTGGGATGGGTCCCTGGGATGGGGACAGGTGGGGTGTGATGGAGCTGAGTCTGCAGGGATGGGCCCTGGCTGTGGCTCATCCCGGGATTCTGGGGTGACAGGATCGTCCAAACCAGTTTGGTGGGTGGGCTCAGAGCATCCGAGCTGGGGCTGCTGGTCTGTGCTGTGATGATCCTTGTGCTTCCCGTGGTCCTTGTGCCACCCAGGATCCTTGTGCTTCCCACTGTTCTTGTGCTTTCCATGGTTCCTTGTCCTTCCCATGGTTCTTGTGCTACCCAGGATCCTTGTGCTTCCTGTGGTCCTTGTGCCATCTGTGGTCCTTGTGCTTCCCATGGTTCCTCATCCTTCCCATGGTCCTTGTGCTTCCCACAGTCCATCCGAGCCCCAGGTGAGATCCTGCCCTCTCCATCAGCTGAATCCCAGCTGTGTCTGGCTCCCTGGGCCTCTGCATCCCTGCAGCCAGAGCAGTTTGGGAAGGAACTCCAGGATTTCCCTGCCCTGGCTCGGCCGGGAGCTGCTGATCCTTCTGTGCCGGGAGCCGGCAGGACCTGTGTCCCTGGGAACAGCCAGCAGCAGGGTGAGACCCATGGGGAAGTGGCTCCCTCTGTCCCTGTCCCACTCTGGGGACTCCCAGCACCCTGAGGAATTCCTGGATTCATGATCCTGTTCATCCCCCGCTGAAGCCTGGGATGTTTAATTGCAGGGAGCCAATTAATTTCTGTCAGTGATCCGTGTGTGTGAGCCCAAAGGCAGAACCACCCCCATCCCCGAGCAGCCGCTCCCAAGGAGAGGAGCAGGAAGCCAAAAGGACAAGGAGCTAAATGAGGCTTGGGTGAAAATCCTGGGATGTGCTCATCGCTCTCGGGTTTCCTGTCCCCGTTTGACCAGGGCTGGGAGCAGGAGCGGGAGCTTGGAGCAGACCCAGGCTCTGCCGGGAGGAAGGAAACGTGAGATTGGCCTGGGAATGCTGTCATTGCCTGGGATTTCTGGCTTTTTTCTCCCATTTTTGGGGGGGTCACGGGAGGCTGGGAGGGAAATGCGGAGCAGGGCCCGATCCCGGGAGAGTGGGGTGAGGGAATGTGGGATCGCAGGGCCCTGGTCATGCCCTGGTGATGCCCAGGGGTCAGGCAAGGATGTGGATGGTCCTGGTGTGGCCTCTGAGCTCCCCTTCTCCCAAATCCATCCTTTATCCACATCCTTCTCCCAAATCCATCCTTTGTCCCCATCTCCAGCAGCACGGAATCATTTCTCCCCTCCTGCCAGCAGCTCCCCTCAGCATCCCATGCACAGGAGTTTCCAGGCACAAATTTTCCTTATGTTTAGAACAAAAGGGAGCCAGAGAGAGGAAAACCCTCCCTTTTGGCTTCTGGAAATTCCCTCTTGCATAAGGAATGTGCCCAGGTGAGGCAGCCCTGGGGATGGGGACATTTCCTATCAGGAATGTTTAACCTCTCCAAGGAAAGGGAGCACTTCAACCCCCACTTAATTTCAGTTCTGGGCCCTCAGACACTGAGGGAGCACCCTGAGGGACACCAAGCCCTCCAATTTTATCAGGGAATCATGGAATGGTTTGGGTTGGAATGGATCTTAAAGCCCATCCAGTTCCACCCCCTGCCATGGGCAGGGACACCTCCCACTGTCCCGGGTTATTCCAACCTGGCCTTGGACATTTCCAGGGATCCAGGAGCAGCCACAGCTTCTCTGGGCACCCCGTGCCAGGGCCTCCCCCCTCTCCCAGCCAGGAATTCCTTCCCAACATCCCATCTAAACCTCCTCTCCTTCACTTTAAAGCCATTCCCCATCCTGCCTCTCCATGCCCTGTGAAACTCTTTTATCACCCACCCCGTATCTAGGGAGCTCGTTTGGATTTTTTGGATATTTCTGCCAGGGTTCCACCTGCTCCAGGCAGCTCCTGCCATCTCAGGGACCCCAGGGTCCCCTCCTGGCTCCTCTTTGTCACCCAGAGCCATCGCTGCCGCGAGGCAGCCGCTGTGCCCCTCGCTGCCCCTTTTATCTGGGCTCTGTGAAATGATCTCAAATATGCGATAGGATAAAGACAAACAAACACCCGCTCGATTTAGTCCACCCTAATGCCAGACTCTACTTTTACCCAAGTAATTAAGATTAATGCAGTTGATAATTTAGGAAGTATTCTTAAATGTACCCTTCTGGCAGCATCCAACATGTAATTTTACCTTCGAAGATTTATCGGGGCACTTAGGTAACAGATAGGTCCTCAGCGAACAGGAGCATTTAGAAGGAAAATGAAAGATTAATATTCCTTAAATAAATGGCACAAGAAGTCAGGCTTTATTCCAGCCCCACAAAGATGCTGCTGTCAGCCCCAGCCCCGCTGCTGATCCCCAGGGAGATTAAGCCCAGCGCAGCCCCGGGAGCTCTCAAATGTCCGCTGTCTCTGGATTTTTAGGGATGCAGACGCTCTGAAGGGCATCAAAACACAGCAGCCCTGGTTTGGGGAGAGTTTGGGAGCTGCCTCTCACTCGGAAGCAGCGCAGGAGGCTGCAGCTCCTGGCTGTGCCCTGGCTCCCCCGTGGAGGACGCGTGGATCCAACCCGGATTTCCCTGGGGTGGCTCCAACCTGGCAGCTCCCGGCCCCGCCTGGCACATCCCAGCTGCTTTTCCCACTCCGTGATGGGCGAGGAGGAGCGGGGCCTCCCCTCTCCCTATCTCCAGCCATCCTATTTCCTCTGGAAAACGCTCCGGTGCTGTTGGCGGGGGTGGGATGGGACCGGAGCGAGCGTTCGCAGCTGACACCCAGCTCCCAGAGCAGGGAATTGCCAGCTCCCCCTGAGCCCTCCATCCCTTGGGATCGGGATGGCCTCCAGCTGGGGCTGGGCCGTATCTGGTGTCTCCTCCTCTCCCCCCATCCCAGCCACCTCCGCCCGTGCCGTATCCCAGACGTGCAGCCTCCGCTGGAAGCGCCTCGGGGTTGGGAAGGGACCCTGGGCACGGAGCCGAGACACCGGCTTGTGACACCGGCTGGTGACACCCCCACATCCCGTGGGGTGCCCCGGGAGCTGCCAGGCTCGGCCTGTCCTCCTTCTCCTCCTTTTCCTCCTCCTTCTCCTCCTCCTCCGTGACTTTGCATGCCAAGCCAAGGAAGGATTAGGACTCTTGCAAAATCTGCATCCCCAGCAAAAGCTGGATCCTCACCAGTTCGGGGATTTCAGAGCTGCTCAGATCCAGCAAATCAATTTTGGATCGCTGTGAGCAGGAAAGAAACTTTCTGTACAACCTTCCAGCTCCCCTGGGCTAGAAAAATCCACTGGAAATCACTGCTTGCCCCAGCACAGCCAGACCAGAACATCTGGGACCGTGTCCATGTGTCCCTGTGTGTATCCCTGTCCATGTGTCCCTGTGTCCGTGTGTCCCTGTGTGTACCCCTGAGTGTGTCTGCATCCCAAAAATATTTCCCAGCCTCTCTTCCAAGGTTCTTTTCAAACTCTGAGCACCAAGACTTGGCTCCTTCCCACTGTGGTTTCTTCCCAAGGGATGCTCCAGCCCAGCCATCTCCCAGTTTTTCTGCCCCTTTGGAGCAGCCGCAGTCCCCACTCCCAGCCTCCTTCCCTGGGGACCAGCAGGAACCTGGGCTGTCAGGGAAGGTGCCCCATCCCCCTGGATGCGATGCTCCCATCGTGTCCAGGCAGGAAGCAGAGCCCTGATCCTGCTGTTCTCTGTCTGCCTGGGAAATGGGTTAACAGAGGAGGGTTTGATTTGTCGGGATGCGATCCATGTTTTCTTCTTCAAACGGGGGTGAACTCCAGGCTGGAGCTGGGGCTGGCAGGGGAGGAGGTAACAGCGAGCCCTTAAAATCTCCATCTTTACCCAAACTCGGGGAAAAGCTCCCTGTGGGGGGCAGGGAGGGTTGGGAATGGCAGGGGCAGGAGCGTGGGATCAGGCCCAGCTGGGAGAAGTCAGCAGCTCCTTGTGCCCAGAGCGTGCCCAGGGCTGGGGTTTGGGCTTTGGCCGTCCTCAGTTCCCCTTTCCTCCTCCTCCTCCTCCTCCTCCTCCATCATTTCCTGCCTCTTGGAGCCATATCCTGACCATGGATGGGATGAGCCCCCAAAGGCATCGGCTCTGCAGGCCCCCAGCGGGATGCAGGGATGGAGCTGGGATGCAGCAGAGGGGGGGATGGGATCCCATCTCCTCCATTCCCTCACTCCCACCTCACCCAGTCAAAGCCACCCACCTGGGGGACCCGGCTGGGGGTGGCCAGGATGGGAATTTTGGGGTGGAATCCCCCCTTTTGGCGCTGAGCGCTTCCCGCACGCCGCGGCACCACGGCCAAGCCAGAGACAGATTCCTGACATATTTTTTTCTCTTTCCTTTGCAGCCAAGAAATTCATTTTTCATGGGAGGTGAAAGTGAGTCCCGGCAGTAGCTGAGCACAGAGGGTGCCAAGGTAGGGGCCAGCTGACAGCACGGGCTCAGATGCTATTTTTGGGAGCCAGACTCTTTCCTCCCCATCCCAGATGGGCTCTGGGAATGCCTCCGGCTGCAGGGATACTCAGGGACCTTTTCTGGCCCTGCAGCTGCTCAATGGCAAGAGGGAGGGAGCTCGAAGGGCCTGCAGAAGGGGCCAGTTCACAAGGGAAGGGATCTTCCCCCGCTCCAGACAAAGCCGTGCTGGGTCGGATCCATCTGGGAGGGATTTCAGTCCTTTAGGCAGGGGTTAAAAGCCTCTTTTTGAGGACAAAGTGCGTCCAGAGTCACCCTCGTGTCATGTGGAGCCACTGAAAGCCCACAGAGCCAGGGGGTTCTGCATGGGACCCCCTCATGGAATCCCAGAATTATTTGGGTTGGAAGGAATCTTAAAGCTCATCCAGTCCCTGCCACGGGCAGGGACACCTTCCACTGTCCCAGGCTGCTCCAAGCCCTGCCCAGCCCGGCCTGGGACACTGCCAGGGATCCAGGGACAGCCACAGCTTCTCTGGGCACCCTGTGCCAGGGCCTCACCACCCTCACAGGGAGGAATTCCTTCCCAATATCCCATCTAACCCTGTCTTCAGTCATGGGAAGCCATTCCCTGTGTCCTGGCACTCCATCCCTTGTCCCAAGTCCCTCTCCAGCTCTCCTGGAGCCCCTTTAGCACTGGAATGCTGCCCCCACCCATCTCCCTCCCACCAGCACCGCGAAGGGCATTTCCCTGGCTGATGCCACCCAGCTGGCATCCGGAGCTTTTTCCAGCACCCACTCCCACGCCTGTCCCTGATCCCTGGGCAGAGCTGCCGCGCTCCTGACTGAGAGCAGCAGCCCCATAGAATCATGGAATATCCTGGGCTGGAAGGGACCCACAGGGATCATCCAGCCCAGCTCTAGCCCTGCACAGACACCCCAACAATCCCACCCTGGGTATCCCTGGCAGCGCTGTCCAAACGCTCCTGGAGCTCTGGCAGCCTCGGGGCCGTGCCCATTCCCTGGGGAGCCTGGGCAGTGCCCAGCACCCTCTGGGGGAAGGACCTTTCCCTGAGATCCACCCTAAACCTCCCCTGGCCCAGCTCCAGCTGCTCCCTGGGTGCTGTCCCTGTCACAGAGCCCCATCCTGGGCTGGTTTATTCCCCTTGCAGGAGCTCACCTGGGCCAAACCCCGACCGGAGCCGCGGCCCCGGGACCCCACCCCGAGCAGAGCCCCTCACCCCGACCCCTGCACGTGGCCCGGCCCCAGCAGGGCTGCCCTGGGCAGTGTCCAGAGGCAGGGCAGGAACAGTCCCTGCCCGGCTAATCAGCTCAGGCGATACAGGAGCGATAGGCGGGGGGAGCGTTATCGGGCTGATTTCCAGATGGAGCTGAGTCACCGCGAGTAACCGACCCGCCAAGGTCAGGCCGGGGAGAGGCCGAGCCCAGCGCTGAACCCGGCTCTGCCAGGCCCCGCCGAGGCCATCCCCCCTCTGCCTGCCATGGGAAGGAGTAATTCCCTGTGCCGGAGCCTCTCCCCCAGCAGCTGTGGGGTTTCCTTATGGGATGTTTGGCTTTTTCCACTCTGTTCTTCCTGGCTGTGTTTCCACCGGAGTGGCGAGTTTGGCCTGGGGAGATGCTGCCCCTGCCGCTGCCCCGCTTGTGGTGGGCACCCGGTGGTGCCCTCACCACGGAGTGCTCCCTACAGGGTGTCCCGCATGAGCTGCTGGTGGGATTCCAGCTTTTCTCTCATGGGAAGGAGTCTTCATCCGTGCTGGGGGTGCTGTGGTCCCCCGGGATTTGCACCTTGCAGGGATTGGGAAGCTCTGAGGGGCTCAGGGACCCCCAGCCGTGGGCGCAGCCAGCTCCGGAGGCACCGGGAGCCGCTTGGCTGCGGAGCCGGGGCCGGGGCGGTGAATCACAACCCGCCCGGCACGTTGGGCTCCCGGCAGGACGGGACCTGCCCCGCGGAGCGCCAGGCACGGCTCTGCCTTGCCAGCCGGGCTGTGCCATCGCTGCCCGCCGTGTCCCCTGTCCTCGAGCCGCACAGGGGCTGCGGGAGGCTCCCGGAGCGGGGGGAGGATGCTCCAAGCCCCGGCAGGGCACACGGAGTGCCGGTGGGATCGCTCTCCCTGCGGCCGGGCAGCCTGGCAAGGAACCTCACGTGGGGGTTTTTTACAGCCCAACTCCCTTTGCTCCTCTTGCAGGAGCTGAAATGTCCAAATCCAAGAGGTGATGCCAGTGGTAACCCATGGAGGAGCCTGCTCCTGAGGGCAGGCTGCGGCTGTAAAAGCCAGGCGGAATTGTCCCTATTTTCATTTTTCCCTGGGTTTCCCATCCCGCAGCGGGCGAGCTGTGCTTGTGCCGGATCCATAACCCCTCGGGGGTTGGATGCAGGAGCTGCCTGGGGAATATCGCTTTAAACCGACACGCCCAGCCCTCCTTATCGATCGCCCCATCGGAGCCGCGTGAGGCCCCGGATTTCCCAGCTCCCAGGGCTGCTGGGCTACCTCAGAGTGATCCCCGTGGCCATAGACAGCGGGAGGGACCCCCACGCAGGGACAGAGGACCCCCAAGCCCCGGCACGGGAGTTTTGGCGAACAAACCCCGATTTTACACCTTGCCCTTCTATCTATGCACCATCTGTGATTTGCATGGAGTAAATTCACACCCATTTCCTGCCCAGGCTCTGCCACCACCGGCAGGACGCGGGTCCCATCACCAGTGAGACAGTCCTGCGTGCCACCAGCCCTGCTGTCCCCATCGCCGGCCCTCTGCCAGCACGGGGAGCAGGATGTTTGTGTCTCCTGGCGCTCAGCACCGGCCCCCCCCGCCCCCCCCAGCCCTTGCCATGCAAATCCCGCAGCTTTCCAGCCACACCGACGAGCCTTTCCCTCGCAAAAACAAAAAAAGGCTCCTTTATGTGGCTGAAAAGCCCGACTGTGATAATGTAGCGAGCGCTGGCCTTGGGTATTTTATCTTGGCAAGGAGCCTTTGCAAATTTAAACAGCAGCGAACGGGCTCTGGGCTTGTGGCTGGCTGAGGCATAAGTGGGGCATTGTTTTCCCAGCAGAGCCCTTTGTGCCAAAGGGCCGCGTGTGAGCTTTGGCCGCGGAGCCGGCACGCTCGGCTCCGACCCCATCGGCCCCGGATCCGTTTCACTCGGCAGGGTGTGAAACTGGGGAGGAATTCAGGCCCGGGAGCTCGAAGCAGAGAGGGGACCCCCGGGAGCGCTGCTGCGTCCCTGCGGGAGCGGGGGGGTGCAGCCGCCTCTCTCCATCCCGAATATTGTTGTTAATGCAGCTTTGGGGGTGCTGGATGCTCATCCCGACAGATTCCAGGTGGAAATGGAGAGATGAGACCCTGGATAGATGCAGGGTGCTCCTGTTTTCCTTGGAAAATCTCCTTCTCTGCTCAGGTCACTGCTGGGTAGGATGGATGGACCGGGAGGGGTTGGGATCTGTGGGAATTACCCCCGGGAGGAGAGGAATAAGCTGAATTTCCTGCTCCTCACCCCTTCCCAGCAGTGTCGTGCCTTGACCCACTGCAGCAGACGGTGAAGAAACATTTCCAGTGAGGGAGAAGAAATAAACCCTCACTGTTTCCAGCAGACTTTTCTAAAAAAAAAAAAAAAAGAAAAAGACTCTTTAAAGCAGAACTTTACCCTTCTTTTTATTAAAACCTTTTTCGTATAAAATCCTGGTGGCACCTTTTAAAAGGCTGAGCTTGACTCGCGCTCCGTGTCCAACGCCCCGAGGTCTGGGTTGTAAAATCAGCTGGGAAATTTGGGACTCGGCTTTTCTGCTCTTGCCTCCTTAATAACATCTAAACTTTCCAGGGCGCTTCACAGGGAGGGTGGCAAAGTTAAGGCAGAGGCAGCAGAAGCTCAGGTCCTTTCTCCAAGGATTTCAGAGCAGTGAGGGGCAGCTCCAGGGGGAAGGTGGTGGAGCAAAAACCTTTCCCTTCATCTTCTCTCCGGCAGCGGGGCCGCGGGGACACGGGAACGTGAGGACACAGGCACACGGGGCACGGGCACGCGGGGACAAGGGGACAGAGAGCCCTTCCCGGGATGCCTCTCCCAGCCCATCCCGACAGCCCTTCCCACTAATCCGTAGGTGGAGCTCTTCTGTCATCTTTTTCTGCTTATGTTGCTAAGAAGTAACCCAGAAATAGCTTTCCCGGGAGAAAGAAAAGTGCTTCCTCAGCAGCTTTTGCCAGAGGTGAACTGCTCTGAGCATCCTTTGAAGAGCCCGAAGCTGCAGGGCTTCACCCCGGGGCCGCTCGGGGGGGTTGGGGCTGCCATGCCCCTTCCTCCAGCCGCAGTCCAAGAAAAGGGGCCAAAATCTCTCCCGTGCCTCCCCTGGCCCCTTCCCTGACTGACATCCACCCTTCCCCTCTTCTCTCCTGTTCCCTGCAGGTCTGAAAGGATGCGGCAGAGCCCCGCCGGCCCTCGGGACCCGCCCCCACCCCGGCCCCGGGGAGCTGCTGCCCCTCTGCCCGCGCCGGTGCCCATCGGCGGAGGACCATGCCCGTGACGGGGGCACGGCAGCTCGCAGCGGGACGGGACAGCGGGGCTTTGTAGCCGTGTCCCCTCCTCGGTATCATGACTGGAGAGACCCAGCATGTTTACACCATCGGCGATACTGAGGCCGGCCCCAAAGAGCCCGACAAGGACTTCGGCTGTGAAGGCTGCGGGGACAAGGATGGGAGGGCGCTGGGCGGGGAGGTCGCGTCCCCCTTCCCCGGCCCCAAGGACAAGGAGCCCCACAGCCAGCGGGAAGCCGTGATCCGGCCGCAGCAAGCGGGCAAGATCGACTTCAAATCCCTCCACTGCAAGCCCAAGTTCGGCAATGACAGCAGCCCCTGGGGAGAGGTCAAGGGCAGCCCCCCGTCGCCGCCGGGGAAGGGGCGGGCCCGGGAGCGCAGCCGGCGCTCGGGGAAGGGCGAGCGGGGCCACCAGCAGCTCTACCGGCTCAGCATCGCCTGCACCCGGCCCAGCCCCACCATCGGCATCGCCTACCCCCAGCAGAAGGTGACGCCCCCGAAGAAGCCGGAGGTGACCCCCGCAGCCGGCAGCTACCGCTTCCACGTGCCCGGCCTCCCCCAGCGCGACGCCGAGCTCCGGCCAGAAGAACTCGGCTTCGGCCGCTGCTTCCCCGATGCCGCCGGCGGCCGGACCTCCAGCAACTATACCTCACAGGCCGGCCCCTCCCTCGGCCCCAAGGGGCAGCCCCCCGCCGCCGGCATCCCCCTCAAGAGCCCCGGCACCCATGGGCAGCTACATTACTTAGAGTTTCAGGCAAACCGGGCCGAGTCCTGGCCTTCCCCGGAGAAGAGTTTTGCCGGTGCTACCTACGGGATCTCGGTGCAGAAGCCCAGCTCTTTCTCCGAGGGTGGCAAAGCCGCCGTGCACGGCCTGGGGGCTCTGCCGTGCCAGTTCCCCTTCCAGCTGCTGCACGACGCGGGGAAGGAGCCGTTCCGCAGCGACGCCGGCAGCCAGGAGTACCTGGACGTGGGAATGGCCACCAGCGCCCAGCTGGCTCCCGGCGCCTTCGCCTTCCACTCGTCCTCCAGAGAATGGCCAGAGGAGCCGCTGAGCGGGGGCTCCTACGAGGACGTGTCCCCCGAGGGGAGGCTGTACGGGCTGCCCGTGGCCCCGCCACCGCCGCCCTTCCTGCACCCGCCGCCGCCGCCGCCGGCCCCGCACCACGGCCCCGTGCCCTGCTGCAAGGGCAGGGCCGAGCATCCCGCCGACCCCACTGGTGCTCTCCCGTCGTCTGGTGCTATCGACCAAAACCCAAGCACTTTCCAAGAAAACCAAGCTGTTTTTCCGTCTAGTTTACACTCGCCTACCATGCCAAAGCCGGTGGGGAAGAGGCAAGCCTCAGCCAAGGACGGTGTCCCCAGCCCGCGGCTGCTGGTGCAGAGCAGCCCCCTGAGAAGGACGGTGCCACCAAACTCCCTGTCCCAAGTGCACTTTCAGAGCAAGGCCTGTTGCAGCTCCCCCTCCGGCAGCACCGGCGCGGGAGCCGTGCCTTTCGAGACGAGCGTTCCCACTACGGCACCCACCCACCCCAGGCTTGTGCAAGCTTGGGAAGGTGCCACGAAGGCGTTTTCTCCCATGGACCAGAATTCAGCACCTTATTCAAACCCTGTTGGAAACCAGTTCTCATTCGAGTGCCAGTCTGGCCCCGAGCAGAGGCAGCACAGGCAGAAGAATGCCAGGCTGCCTTGGCAGCAGATGCACCTCCCTTCTGCAATGCCCAGTGCAAACAGGCTGGAGCTGTCGAGACACATCAGCAGCCAGAAGCTCCCCTTCCCCCTGGGCACGTCGGACTGGCAGGGCAGCGGGAAAGCCCAGAAAGGGCCCCTCATAAGCAACTCTCCGGGGTATCACGGCAAAAAGCTCTTACCAGGAGAGAGCCTCCAGAGGGGAGATCCCAGCGTGACGGGAGCTTTCTCCTTTGAGAGTGGGAAGGAACCGGGGTCTCCTGCCTGCGACTCGAGAAGCAAAGCCCTGTTCTACAGCATGGCTCAAGCAGCTCCTCCTCCTCCTCCCTCAAGGAGCTCATCGGGCTCGGGGCTGGTCCTGCCGCCATCAGCCTTGGTGGCTGCCTCCCCTTGTGAGTCCCCACTGCCGTCCCCTGTCCCCAACCCCACGTGTGGCAGCACCTGCTCGTCACTGTCCCCCATGTCCAGCAGCCCACTCAACCCAAGCTTTGAGGACAGCCAGATGTCCGGAGCGCTGACCCCCTCGCCCTTCTTCCAGCACCCCTGCCATGCCAAGGATGCCAACAAAGCCTTCCACCCCTCCGAGGTTCTGAGTCCCAGCTCACTTCATTACCACACTCCGGACTCTGTCAAGTCCTTCCACTTCCCTCCGGATGCTCTGAAAGACGACAGCGTCCTGAAATGCGCCCCGGCCAGCCCCTTCCACAAACCCGGCGGGGAGGCGGCCAAAGGATGCTCGGACGGGCTGGACGGGGAGCAGCCTCCACCGCCGTACTCCTCCCATCACCTGCTGGCCACTTCCCTGAGCAGCGCCAGCCTGGACCAGCTGGACGTGCTGCTGACCTGCAGGCAGTGCGACCAGAACTACAGCAACTTGTCCTCCTTCCTGCAGCACCGCCAGTTCTGCGCCTCCCACCCCGCTGCCCAGGGAGAGCCCAGGGATGCTCCCCGGGCAGCCAAGGGGCGGAAAGCTCTCCCACCAGAGCCTCCCAAAGCCCCCAGCCTGGCGCTCTCTCCAGACCCCCAGGGACAGCTGTTGGCATTAAACAAGAGTGACGATTTCTTGCTGGACGGGGAAAGCAAAAGCGAGGGCAAGGAAGATGCTCTGAAGGGCGGCCTCTTCCACGGCCTGGCCGCCGGCTCCCTCCCGCTCAGCGCCTCCGACCTGGACATCGACGATGCCAAGCTGGACAGCCTGATCACCGAGGCCCTCAACGGCCTGGGGTACCAGTCAGATAACCCAGAGATCGACAGCAGCTTCATCGACGTGTTCGCCGACGAGGAGCTGCCGGGCGTGAAGGCGGCCGGCGGGGCGATGGCCCACAAGGCCAAGGAAGGCCTGGCCTCGGAGAGCAAATCCAAGCAGGCAGCGGAGGAGAAGGCAGCGGGAGAGGCCAAGGCTGGCTGTTTTTATGAAGATGGCCACCCCGGTGGGGAGCAGGTGAAGAGAGGGGCAGGGAAGAAGCACCTTCACAAAGGGAGGGTGGCACGCAGGGTGGCACCGCAGGAGCCGGATCCCGCGGCAGAGGGAGGGGAGAGGACAGCCAGGCTGAGGGCAGGCAGGAAGAACAGCGTCCCACCAGCCACCAGCTCCAGCCAAAAGCATCCCAGGAAACTCAGCCAGGAGCCTCCGACGAAGAGTGAGGTGGGGCCGGGCACCGCCACCAAGAGCTCCAAGCCACCGCGGTTCTCCATGAAGGACATGAAGAAGCGGAAGCCCCGAAGCGGGACGTGGAGCAAGGAGCTCATCCACAAGATCGTGCAGCAGAAGAACAAGCTCCACAAACTGCAGGTGAAGAGCAGCAAGCAGGCCCAGTTCCCCCAGGCCACCGAGAGGCCGCTGGCAGCCACCAAGGAGGGCAGGCTGCGGGAATACGACTACGTGTCCGACTCGGATGAGGAGGGGGCAGAGTGCAGCAAGCCCCAGGGCAGGAAGAAGCGTGGCACGGGATTCAGGGGGAGGAGCAAGTACAGCTTCAGCAAGAAACGCCTGGGCAGAAGTGAGAGAGCCAGAGAGAAAGACCCAGCCTGGAGCTACAGCCGGAAAAGGGATGGTCAGAAAAGGGAGGCACAGGAGGACAGGGATGTCCCGAGTCAGGAGGATGCAGAGAAAGAGGATTGTGCTGTCAGAGCCCGAAGGCGGAGCAGCCACTCATCTGCTGGCAGCAACCACAGCGTGCCCAGAGAGATGGGCACGAGCCCACCCCGTGCTGGTGGGGCTGGTGACAAGGGTGGCACCCAGAGGAGGAGGCGCTCGGGCAGCCCAGCCCGTGTGCCAAGGACTCTCCTCAGCCCTCCCGACGACAGCAGCCCAAAGATGAGCCAGGAGAGCAAAGAGGACATTGCCAGGGGGAGCAGGAGGTTTGGCTCAGCCAAACCTTTGCTGGCAGGCTCCAGGACACAGCCAAGTACCAAACCAGACGTTGCTGCCATGGACTGTGCGAAGGAGGAGCCGTCACCACAGCCCCGGGAAACGCAAGTGCCCGGCACGGCCACCCCAGGCAGGAGCCCTGCCAGGTTCTCCTCTAAGGAGGGGGTGGAAGAGCCCAGAGAAGCAGCAAAACTCCCGGGTGAGGCAGGAGAACCCACCCTGGAGGCTCAGGACTCTCCCAAGCTCACCATGGACCACCAGAGGCACCAGTTTGCCCCTTTCCCAAGCGAAGGGCTGAAGTACCACGCAGAGGAGGTGATTGCTCCACCCCACGGTGGTAACAAAGCGAGTCCTGGCCGTGGGAGTGCCACCTGCTCGGAAGCAGGAATCAAATTCGTGAAGGGACAGGGGCTCTGTGACAGTCAGAAGGATTATCCCGCGCCGGGTCCCAGCTACGGGGAGGATGCAGTGGGAATGATGCTCACTGCCAAGGAGCCCGATCCGTATGTCAGCAGTGACAACGCATTTTTTGATCCCAAAGGCCTTCCCAGTCACTACGACGACAACCTCTTCCCAAAGGCCCCAGCCCTGGGCTCTTCCCCCATGGATGACATGTACCTGTGCCGGGATGACATCGGCGCCAGCTCCTTCGAGCAGAAGCACTCCAGCATCTCCCCTTTTGCCGCGGAAATGCCGCAGGGCAAAGTGGCCTCCCCGCTCAGCTTCGACTCCTCGTCGATATTCGGAGAGCTCCCTGTCTCCGAGTTCGATCCGTACGAGAGCAAGGATGGATATGTGACAACGTTCCCCTGTCCCGGGAATGCCTCCCGCAAGCCGCTGCCGTTCGAGCAACCGTACCCGCCCTTCCTGCCGGAGAAAGACTGGTCCCTCATGGAGGAGGTGGCTCCCATGCTGCCAGAAGACATGACTCAGTTCCACAGCCTCTCCGTGGAGAAGCCACCAGCCAAGAAATTCCCCGAGGAAGGAGCTGTCCCCAGCAGCCAGCTCTCCCTGCCGCTGCCGGACAGGATCACGGATTACAACGTGACTTTCATGAGCAACATTTCAGATGATGAGCTGGAGATCAAGCGCTTGGTCACGGAGCTGGAAAGCCAACTGCAAACCGGCAAGTTGGACTCCGAGGTGTCCATCAGCCTCCCGAAATCCGAGCAGAACGTGGCTGTCCACCTGCGAGCACAGGGGGCCGAGCGGTTCCCGGCGCTGCCAGAGCCAGAGGCAGCCCAGGAGAAAGGGCTGTTTTTGGCAGGTGAGCTGGGCAGATCGAGCCTCTGCGTAGGGGAGAGGCTGGCAGGGGAGAAGCCGGACGTGGTGACCTCACGTGAGGACTACGAGAGACCCAGGGAGCCCTGGCCGTGCCCACTGGAGCTGGGCTCGCTGGAAACTGGGATGTGCGTCCCAGCCCCACTCACCACAAACCATTTCTGCTCCAAAGACAACAGCGAGCAGCTCCAGGGAGCTGCGGCCACTGAGGAAAGAGACCTCAGGAAGATGGAAAATGGGTCTTCTTCCAAAAGTCTGCCTGGCTCAAGCACAATTGACCAAACAGAGGCTCCCGTCTACACCGACCCTGTGACAAAAAGCCCTCCTGCTGTCACCGACTCCGTGTTCCCCGAGACCATGGATGCAGCAGAAGTAACCAAAGACCCCCTGCCATCCCTGCCACACCAGCGCGGTGCCAAGGGCTTCCCTGGGCTGGGGAAAGCAGACCCTGATCCTGCGGAGCTGGAGAAGTTTGATGCCCATCTCCCAAACCCTAAGACTGAATTTGGCTTTCAGCAGGGTCCTGCCCCAGCCTTGGATCTCACCTTTTCACCTCTTGTCAAAGAGGTCCCAGATACAGAAGAAAAACCCTTAAGCAGGACTGAGCCTCCCAAAACAGTGAAAAATGCCGTGGATCTCAAAGGGGATGGTGGTGGGGAGGAGACGGAGGAGAGGAAGAGTCCCACCACCCACCTAAGCCCTGGACCCAGTGGCAAAGCCAGCAAGCCCAAAGTGCTGCTCTTTGAGATGCTGAGTGTCCCCAAGGAGAGCGACCGCCCTTCCCAGGAGATGATGGTGGCATCCCAGGAGACCTCAGCCAACCCTCTGCAGCAGCTCCAGCTCTTCGTTGCCCGGACGGTGAAGAACAACGAGGAGGAGCTGTTGATGCCGTGCTTCCCCGGGCTCCTGGCTCCCAGCCACCCCTCTGCCGCCACCCACGTGCAGACGGAGCACAAGGAGCAGAGCACTGGTGCCTTGGAAAGGGAAGATCAGACCCCAGGGGAAGGGGACATCCCTGTCGAAAGCAGCACGGGAAATGTTGCTGCTCCAGGGAAAGAGGTGCCTTCTCCCAGTGGACACAAGCAGCTGGAGTCATTGGATGCAGAGGGCTCTTGCCATGCAAAACAATCCACGTGGGCAAAGCCGGAGCTGCAAAATAATGTAACAGAGCCGCAGCACTTAGCAAATGAGCCCCCGGAGCCGAGGGACATTAATATCCCTGCAGATGGTGTTTCCCAGGAGCGTAATGACCTCTCACCACCCAGCAGCACCACGGTGACCCCGCTGCCAGGGCAGGGATGGAAAGCTGATAGGCTCAGGGAAGAGCAGGAGGGAGATAACAACACAATGACCTTGGCATTTAGGAAACATGAGCAATCCCACTTCAGCCATGGTTTGCTCGAGGAAGAAACGCTGGGCAGAGAAGAGGGAGAGAGGCTGGAAAGGAGTCGGGTGGGGAAGCGGTCACAGCACCCGGGCAGTGCTTCCACGAGTCCCGTCAGCCCCCCAGGTCCCTCTGAGGAGGACGTCCACCAGGATCATGGCTCAGGGACAGAGATAAAAGCCAGCACAGTGAACGCAAAGCTTCCCAGAGAAGGGAATGACAAGTCATCCCTCAATGGCTGTCATTACACAGGCGAATCTCCAGCCAGCCTGCTCTTGCCGGCCAAATATTCCAACCTCAAATGCTTGCAAAGCAGTGGGGCCAAGCGGGGAGAGGTCCCCAGCTTTGGCACTCAGCTCTCGGATGAGAAGAAATACTGCTCGTCCCTGCCTACAACACCAAGTTCATTCCTCACAAAGAGTTGTCCTCCCGAGGCCAACAGCCATCACATCCATCACACCGTGAGCCCAGCAGAGCAAGGGACATGGGAAAGGGCACCCACCTTCCCTCCCTCGCTGCATCGCTGCGGGGCTGGGCCGAAGGAAGCGGCTGAGGAACATCCTCATCGCCTCCCTGATGGTGTTTTGGGTAACTACGAATCACCTGGAAGAGAGGGGACAGTGAGACCCTGCACTGTGCTGTATGGTGATGGTCTGGTGGGCTCTGCCTTGGAGATGGGTGGTCCCCAGGAATCCCCTGGGAAGGACTGTTCTCTTCCCTGCTCGCCGCCTTTCCACCAAAAGGGTGTTGGGAAAGAGGTCCCCGAAAACACCGGTGCTGCGCTGCCAAATTTTAAAGAAAACCAAGGATGTGCCATCGCAGACAGAGTCATTAACTCCAGTCCTCCAGAAACCCAGCCCACAGCGGATCTTCTGCCCAGGGGAGAAAGGGAGGTGGACCTGAACCAAGAGAACAAGCCTGAAAGCTGCTCCCATGTTGGGAATAAGCATCAAAGCCAACCAGAATCTTTGTCCAATGGTTTTGCTGTTCAGGACATGTCAGCTGCCGTCAGCAGAGGTCTTACAAGGGTCAGAGATCTTGGTCCTGCTGAATTAAATGGCCATGAGTCTTCAGGGGCAGCGGAGGCGAGACTTGGTCTTTCCAAAACCACAGAGAGTGAAGGAAAGAGTTTAGAAGGGGAGAAATCCAAAAGCCATGGGGCTGCAGAAGCTGGGGGTTTTGTGTTAAACAGCGTGGGCCAAGGAGAGGACCACACACCCAAGAGTGCTCCAGACCCTTCCCAAAATGAACCCCACGAAGGGAAAAAGCCCAGTGGACTCCCGGTGACCTGTGACATTTGTTCAGCCACTTTCCGGTCCAAGCCCGGTCTGACCAGGCACAAAGCTGTCAAGCACCAGGTGAAGAACAGTGGTTTGCCACAGCCCAGCAAGACTCCCAGGTCCCCTCTGATTCCTGCACACAAGACATCAAAAGCAGCCCAAAAGGTGCCCAGGAGGAGCCTGAAGGCGTCAGTCAAAGACAAAACCTGCAGCTCACAGGAGCCGACCTCCACCATGGAACACATTCCCAAGAAAATACTCCCAGACCTGGAGAAAGAGCCCAGCACCCAGATGCAGGAGGTGGTCAGCAGAGTGCTCAGCGACCTCAGCGTGATCTCCTTGGAGATGTCCCAGGAGCTGCACTGCACACGGATCCTGCGGAGGGAGGGGAAGGCAAAGGGACCGCGCCCAGAGATGAGGGGATCGGAAGAGGCGGCGTCTGGGAAGCTGGATTCGGGATGGCAGGTCAGGAAGGGAGACAAGGGCAGAAGGAGCCAAAGCAAAGATCTTGGAGAGGAGAACAGCAAATCTGAGAAGCAGCTCAACAGGAAAGTGAGGCGAAGGAAAGCAAAGGTGTTTCCCAGCAGGAATGAGCCCGATGGTCCCTGTGAGCTGGAGAAGAGCACGAGTCCTGCTGTCCTCAGCTCCAGCCTGCCCGAGATCATGGAGGGCTTGCACGAGTCAGGGGGTTGCATCTCCACAGAGGAGCGAAACAGGACCAGTACAGCCCAGCACTCCCAAAAAGCCAAAGAGTCCCCTTGTGCAGCCGAGCTTGCGGAAGACCTGGGCAGCAGGGCGGTGTCTCTAAAGGAGATGGTCAGCAAGGAGACAGCCACGGGCATGGTCACCTATCCTGGGGAGGTGGAAGATCCAGATGGAGTGGAAGACGCGCAGGCTTGCAAAAAATGGATTAGCGGGTTTGTGAAGCAAGTAGCGAAGGGATGGGGCAAGGTGGGCACAGAGGACACGGATGCTGGGACAGGGGATAGTCCTGCGGCCGGCAGTGACACCAGGAACTGGAGTGGTGCCCTGCAGGGTCCCACAGCTCCTGCTGAAGGGGCTTTGCTGCTGGAGAATCATGATTTGGGAACCACCCAAAATGTTTCTGGGCATGGTGCTCTGCAGACCACGCCGGGGACCAGCCCTCCTCCTGCAGAGCCGAAGCGGTGGGCGAAGGCAGACGTGCCACCAGGCAGGGAGCACTGCGGGGACAGCACAGCCACCTCGGACCTCCAGAGCTTCTTCGATGATGATTCAACGTTCTCCCAGCTGTTCCCCAGGGATGACCAGTTTGTCCGGAGGAAGTGCACGCGGGTGTACGGGAAGCGCAGCAAGAAACCCAAACCTGTCCCCGAGGTCAACCTGCAGCCAGCGGGGGCCATCGACCTCTTCACCATCCGCCTGGCTTCTGACCTCAGCGACACCAGCTCCTTCTGTGTCACCAGGGAGGACCCCTGCGAGTACGAGACCATCTCCGTTGACGATGCCCTGATGCTGAACATGTGTCACAGCAGCAAGGCCAAGAGCGGAGATGATGCTTCAAATGGATCTAAAAGCATCGAGCTGAGGTTGGACCAGGAGGCGATCGACCAAGGGAAGGAGGACATTGACCTGGAGGACAACATGCTGACCTTCTTGTGCCAAAACAGCCATGTGGACAGCATCCCCAGCTTGAACATCTGGGGCAGTCTGGAGAAGGAGGGGGAAAGCCTCTCTGCCGAGGACATGTTTGAGCCTCTGATGGACCTTGAGGATGAGCACTCGCTCCAAGAAGTGAACTCCGAGCCCCCCGACCTGGCGGAGGAGTCCTACGATGCCAAGGATAATGAGGATTCGGACTCCCCTGAATTTCACACCATCGACATCGAGATGCTGAACGCAAAGCTGAAAATGAGAGACATGTGCTTCTTCAGCCCTTGCGAGGATCTTCCTGGCCATGGCGAGGACAACGCTGTGAGTTTGAAGCCAAAGTCAGGCAAGCACAGGAGCAAGCTGGAAGATGGGAAATTGGGGAAAAACCGTGGGGAGATAACCATCAAAACCAAAGACAAGCAGTACAAATGCAAAGTCTGCTTCCAGTGGTTCCTGACGTTGGGGGAGCTGGACTTCCACAAGCTCTCCCACAACCCTTCCCCTCCTCCTACCTGCTACATGTGTGTCCAGCGCAAATTCAGCTCCCGGGAGCAGCTCCGGGACCACCTGAAGGAGAAGCACGCCAGGAACAAAGCCGGGCTGTGGGCGTGCGGGATGTGCCTGAAGGAGATCTCCGACGTCTGGATGTACAACGAGCACCTCCGGGAGCACGCCACCCAGTTCGCGCGCAAGGGGCAGGCGCAGAAGTCGGTGATGGGCCTGCCCGGCTGCTTCGGTGAGGACAGTGCCGCTGTCACCCACTTCCTCAACACCATCATGTATCGGAAGCCCAGCAGGTCCTCCCGGCACGGCGACCCCGGCGGCCGGCATGGGGTCAGCAGAGAGAGCAAGAGCCCCAAGGAGCTGCCACTCGAGCAGGAGAAGGCAATGAAAGACCCCTTGGAAAGCAACATCAAGGCGAAGCCACCTGCACCCAGCTCCTCCAAAGCATCCTCCAGCCCATCTCCGGAGCACACGGCAAAAAGTGAAAGCACCCCAAAATCTGTCCCCATGCACCCAGACTGCAAGGATCCTTCCCGGGACTGCCATCACTGTGGCAAACAGTTCCCCAAACCCTTCAAGCTCCAGCGGCACTTGGTCGTGCACAGCTTGCAGAAGATTTACTTGTGCCACAAGTGCCCCATGTTCTACCAGGAGACCAAAGAGCTGCGGAGCCACCTGAGCCAGGAGCACGGCGTGGTGGAGGAGCAGGAGATCAAGCATACCACCCTGTACGCCTGCGAGCTCTGCGCTGACGTCATGCACGTCATCAAGAAGTCCTTCATCTGCAGCATGTGCAACTACACCTTCTCCAAGAAGGAGCAGTACGACCGGCACATGGAGAAGCACCTGGCGGGCAGCAGCAAGACTTTCAAATTCCGAGGGGTCATGAGGCCTGGCACTGCCTCCAGGGAGGGCAGGGAGAAGGTGAAGGAGGATGGACCTCTCCGGGAGGGAATGCCGCCGAGCAAGAAGCGGAAGGTGGCTCACCATGGCAGCTCAGTCCCGCGCAGGTCACCAGTCCACCTGGACCCCACGAGTGACCTTCAGCTGGTAGAAGCTGGAAGCCCCAGCCTGCAGGTTCCCACTGACTCCTTCCCAACAGCTCCTGATGACCGGGGAGCACCCCAGTCCCCTGTGAAACCAGAAGTCCTGGTGGGCGACTTCTCGGAGCTCCTGGCGGAGATGGAGAAGTCCCCGTTTGACCCCCTGCCACCACCTCCCTGCCTGTCCCCGTCTCTGCCACCGGCTGCTGCGGGCAGCCCCGAGCTCAGCCACATCGCTGGCCTGTCCATCGAGGAGCTGGAGAAAGGAGCCTTTGATGGGAAACCACTTCCTTTCTTGGACTCGCCCGAGTTTCCCATGGACCTTGCTGGCTTGGCTTGTCACCAGGCCACCAACCAAAAACTGTCCCCTCCCCTCCTGACCCAGAAACATGGCTGTGCCGATGCCCATAGGAAAACAAGCACGGGCAACAAAGATGAATACAGGGCATGTATCCTGGAAAATCCCAGCGCAGACACCGACGCTGTGGATGTGATCCCCTTTCTCCAGCTTGCCAAGAAGGTCTCAGAGCTTCCTTCCCCTCAGGAGGAGTCTCCACCAGCCAAGGAGACCCACAAATGGGGCAACCCCAGTGCTGGTGATGCCTCTGCCTGGGAAGGTGCAGCTAAGGCTGCGTCTCCAGAAGGTGTCCACCGGCCTTTGCCCCCAAAGGACAAGACAGCGTCACCCACGCTCAACAGAGCTGCCAAAGATTCGGTCCCACCAAAGAAGACCGTGGGTAGCGAGGCTGCTCCCGGTGCGGGCAGCCCCGGCAGCAGCGCCGAGGAGGGTCAGCAGCCCATCTCAGGGAAGGAGAAATCCGTGCCTGAGGCTAAGGACAGTAGCACTAATGCCAAGGACCAAGGCGGCAACCCAGGCAAATCCAGTGGCCACCAGCCCAGAGGTGAGGTGGCCAGTAACACCACGAGGCACAGCCACGCAGAGCCAGGCAGAGCCACCAGCAAGTTTCACCCAAAGAGGAGGAAAGAACACAAGCTCTTGAGCCACCGGAGCAGCTCCGGCTCCCAGGAGAACATGGAAGGAGATGGGAAGAAGAAGAAAGCCCGGCCACCATGCCCAGCGAGGAGCGAGAGCACCGCTGAGCTCAAACGTGGCAGCTGGAGCAACGCCGAGGCTCCCGCCCTGTCCCCTGGCAGGAGGGACGTGCACTGCAGCAGGCTGGGACCCAAGCCCAGAACGGGGCCCCAGCTGAAGAAGATGGTCCTGGACCCTTACAACCAGAAGAAGGGGGAGCTCCGCCACGCCAACGGGGACGTCAAGCGCAGGAAGGCCATTCTGGGCAAGAGCCTCCACCAAGTGTTGGCCAAGGGGCCGGCACCGTCCCCGCGTGGCTCCTGGCACGGCCCCCGCGCTGCCCGCGGGGCCAAGGCGGCCGGCCCGGCCAGCTACCGCAGCGCCGAGTCCCAGAACAACCTGCTCAGCCAACTCTTTGGGCAAAAATTAACCAGCTTTAAAATTCCTTTAAGAAGAGATACTTCAGAATAATTTATGGAAGTGACTTATGGTGATCCTCAGCTGCTTTCATGGGGTTTGCAAGGGAAAAATTATCAAAGCATTAAATTCGTTTGTGTAGCATGATTTCTCTGTCTAGCTTAAATGAACTTGCACTGCAGCCTCTGTGAAATAGTTTGCTTTGTGTCTACTAATCTACTTTAATTCACCTGATTTATCATGCAAATGCTAGAACTTTGATGTTGCTGATGATTTTCATGAACTGAAATTGTAATCGCTTTGGGCAGACTGAATCGTCGAGAGCAATTGCTTTATTGCAGAAGTGCTGAGGTTATAAGGATACTTGCAAATCTCAGACCCTTTTGAGTCTGTGTCTGTGTTATCTTTGTACAAAGTACTTGAAGAGATGAACTTCATTCCGTAGACGTCTTATTCATAAGGTGCAGTACACTGTAGAAAGCAAATTTTTTTTTTTTTTGAAGATTTTGCACAAATAATCCCGTACAATTCATTTAATTGGGAGCTGGCCTAAGCGATGATACAATTAAAAAATTAAATTAAGACCCAAGTGTCCTATATTTTGACAGCCATCCCTAAGAATTTTGTTTCTACATCGTCAAGAGAAGAACGACCCAGCTCTGGTGCTCCGGGGCTGTCGGAGCCCTCCAGAGGATGCTGCCGCTCTTTGACCACTGTAGACGATGGGACTGGAGGAGAAGCGTCCCCGCGAGCAAACTGCACCTTGACACTTGTGACAAACTCTGATTTTTTAGGGGTTTTGGGGTTCGTTGGGGTTTTTTTTTTGTGTGCGTGCGTGTGTGTGTGTTTTTTTCTTTTTGTTTGTGGGGAGGGGTTTTTTTTGTGCAACGAGAAAACTGTGCCAATTTACCGCAGCGAAAACCGGTACTGTCCGAGTGCCCTCAACGGTATCACTTCTAAACTCTCTTACTGTACTGACGTAGTGGCTCTATAGGTATCCGCTTGTACTATGCAGTTACTGGTGCTATTCTTCATTTGTAATGTGAATACAGACTTCCTTGATTGAAACAAAAAAAGGGGAATTGGTAGGAAGAAGCCGTTACCTGTCAAAAAAAAAAAAAAGAAAAAAAACAACGAAGCAGGAAAAGAGAATTTAAAAAATAAAGAAAAAAGCCAACTCGAGAGGAAAAACATTCAGCTTTAGGGAGAAAACTTAACTTTAGGAAAAAAGTACAACTTAGGGAAAAAATCCAACTTGGGGAGAAAATACAACTTTAGGGAAAAAAATCCTCTATGCTGGTACTCCATAGTGTCAAAAATGTTACGTCACATTAAACAAGCACGTTCTACAACCGAACTTTTGGATCCAGAAAGAAATCTCAGGTGCAAATGAGGACATGGAAAGATTTTATTGAAATACTCCCAAGTCAAGGAGGTGAAGTAATGCACTGATGTGATATGAACAGTCAGAGTACTTTGCGTCTGTCCTGCAATGATTTTTTGTTTTGTTTTAGAGTTAAAAGGAAAAAAAAAAAGAGGCTTTATTCTGTTAATATGTATCTTTACAATTCTTTGTATTGTATAAAAAACTATTGTAGGTAATTTACCTTGGGTGCAATGTGTTCTGTCAAAAGTTTTTATTTTGATATTTTGTCCAGAGAAGCAGAGAGAGAGCAGGAAACGCCGTTTTATGATGTTGTCCGTGTGCTTTTAAAGTGCCTCTTTAATATTGTTAAATAAAGTATGAGATGAAAATAATGGGGTGGTACTGTAAAGTCATCCATGATTAATCTTTTCAAATATATTCCAATATTTTCACAGAAATTCCCTGTCTGCGTGATGTTTGTACGGTGTTTGAGGTGTCCTCTGTGAAGGGGCTGAGGAGGACGTTGGTGCCACTGCTGTCACCTCAATGATTTGCAAAGGGTTGGAGCTTCTCAACAGTGAGGATGCTCCTGCAGCTCCTCTTCACCACTGATCTTGTCCAAGTCCTACTTATGGCAGGAGAATCTTGTCCTTGAGGGGAAGAGCCCAAGGTGATGGCGATGGCCTGGTTTGGTGGTCATCAGCTGGTGATGGTGATGGCACAGTTTGGTCATGGTGAACTGGTGATTGTCATAGCCCAGTTTGGTCATTACCAATTGGCAGTGGCAACAGCCTGGTTTGATCATCATCAAGTGATGATGGTGGTGGTCCAGTTTGGTCATCATCAATTGGTGATGGGGTTACCTAGTTTGGTCATGACCAAGTGTTGATGGCCCAGTTTGGTCATCAATTTGTGGTGAAGGTGGTAACAGTGATGGTGACGGTGTTGGTGAAGGTGATGTGATGGTAACAGCCCAGTGCGGTCATCACCACTTGGTGACGGTGATGGTGATGGTGTTGGTGATGATGGTGATGGTGTTAGTGGAGGTGATGGTGTTGGAGATGATGATGGTGTTGGTGATGATGGTGATGGTGTTAGTGAAGGTGATGGTGTTGGAGATGATGATGGTGTTGGTGATGATGGTGATGGTGTTAGTGAAGGTGATGGTGTTGGAGATGATGATGGTGTTGGTGATGATGATGGCCCAGTTTGACCAGCCCCCATTTTTGATGGTGATGGTGACAATGATGGTGGTGGTGGTGGTGGTGGTGATGGTGACAATGACGGTGGTGGTGATGGTGACAATGATGGTGGTGGTGATGGTGATGGTGACAGCCCAGTCTGCTCATCCCAAATTTATCATGGTGGTGATGATGATGATGATGACTATGATGGTGACAGCCCAATTTACTCATCCCCAATTTATGATGATGGTGATGATGATGGTGTTGGTGATGGTGATGGTGATGATGATGGCAATGACGATGATGGTGCTGATGAGGGCCCAGTTTGTTCATCCCCATTTTATGATTATGGTGATGATGATGGTGTTGGTGATGATGATGATGATGATGATGATGATGGTGCTGGTGGTGATGATGATGGCGACAGCCCAGTTTGCTCATCCCAGATTTATGATGGTGATGATGATGATGATGATGATGATGATGGCAACAGCCCAGTTTGCTCATCCCAGATTTATGACGCTGGTGGTGATGATGATGGTGCTGGTGAGGGCCCAGTTCTCTCGCCCCCGCTTTGTCCTCGAGCTGACCTCTGCAGGCCCCGCTGAGGTGGGCTAGGAGCCGCCACAAAGGCGGTGTATTCTATCCTTTAATTACTGCCACAATCACAACACGGAGACGCTGTCAGTGAGAGATAGCTCGGCACCGCCGGCTGGGATCCTCGCCACTCGGGGCTTGTAACTAAAACTGCAGGATTAATTTGATTAATTGATAGAATTATTTTCCAAACTACTCTTTTGTTTATGGAGGCTTAAAATGCTTGCCGCCTGCACCCTCCTGGTGTGTTGCAGAGTGGAGATAAAGTGGCTGAAAATAATTAGTATGGCTTAATTTAGGGAAAAAAATAACCTCAAAAGAATTTTGCAGAAAATTTAAGGCGGCACATTTTACTTTGTTTTGGCAGGAAATATTATGGAGCTGGAAATGGGACTTTTATGTTTTCCCTGTACTATATTTCACCAGGGCAGCAAACCTGCGGGGCAGAGGAGGAGGATTTCATGCCTGGTTGTTACCAGAGCTCTCCCACACCTCCAGATTCATCACCTGGGCACCTGGAAATGAATCTCCTGGGAGCCCAGGAAATGTTGCAGGGATGGGACCTGTCCCCGGGGCCCTGGGATGGGGGCAGGGGCACCACCCCAAAGCAGCACCCATTTTATGGAAACCCAGGACACGAGTGATGCTCACCCTGGGCTCCGCTCCTTCCGGAATGCCACTCCCCAGGGAGATGTTGGCATCATCCCCACATCTCTGGGGGCTGAATTATTTAATTAATCCTTTCCCCTCTAAATGTGAGTAGTTTATTCCCCCCCATTCTCTCCCCCTGCTCTCACCCACATCCCACTCCCTCAGTCCCCCCCGTCCGTCGGCTCCTCTGAGCTCCCTAAAGCCCCCAGGTTTGCTGAGTCCTGCATTATCCGGCAGCGTTTGTCACTTGGAAGATTGCAGGCCCCTGTCACCGTAATTCCAGTGAGGATGCAAAGCCGGGCAGCTTCTCCCGGCTGTGGATTAACTCCCTGCTCAGCGGGGGCCAGCAGCACAGGGGGGCTCCCAGCACATCCGGGGGTCCCAGCCCTGCACCCCCCTGGGATATGGGGCCACGCTGCACCATCCTCAGCCCGAATCCACAAATCCACGTCCTCAGGGATGGCCCACAGCAGGCCCCAGGGGTTACAGGGTGGGTCTGATGGAAGGTGCCTGGAGTTGACAGAGCCCCTCAGGGGATTTCTTGGCTTCCTGCCACCACCCTAAATTTTCCTCAAGCTGTTTGCTCTTCAACTCCCCCACACACCCCCGCCCCGAAATCTAGTCGGCCTTTCTTTTCTCAGCCCCACATGCAAGTTTCTGAGCCCGAGGTGCTTTAAGCCTCTCCATAAAGCCTGGAGGATAACGGGATCCACCATGGTTGTCACGCTGCAAGCAGGGGCTGAAGATTTAGAATTTTTTTTTTTTTGCTTTTGAGTCAAATCTGGCCGTTCCTTGCACAGCAGGAATTTAAAGCCCAGCTCCCACCTTCCCCCCTGGGGTGCTGTGACAGGGACCACACACATCAGCGGGATCCTGCACCCCTGATGCTGAATTCATGCAGGAAAACCTGGAGCCCTGGGGGCTCTGAAGGGTGGGAACAGGAGCACAGGAGCCGTGCACACCCCAGGGATGCCATCCTGCCAGCAGTGATGCTACTGAAGCCCAGTTTCACTGCCCAGTTCCCAGGGACTGCTTGGATTGCTCCTTTTGGGAGTTAGAGCATCATTCCTACAGCAGGAGATCAATAAGTGGGAGGGGGAAATAAGCACTGAGACATCCCAGCCTTGGATTTGGGATGTGGGGGCTGCTCAACCGCACATTCCCACCTGGTTCCAGGGGCATCCAGCATCATTTGTGCCAGGGGAGGTTTAGGCTGGATATTGGGAAAATTTCTTCATGGAAATTTTGTCCAGCCCTGGCACAGCTGCCCAGGGCAGTGGTGGAGTGCCCATCTCTGGAGGGATTTAAAAGCCATGTGGATGTGGCATTTGGGGACATGGTTCAGTGTGGCCTTGGCAGCGCTGGGGGAACAGCTGGGCTCGATGATCTTGGAGGCTTTTCAAACCTGAGTAACTCCTTGGCTGTGATTTGTTTTAATCCCAAAACCTTCCGCAGCTTCCGGGAGCCCGGAATTCCACGGCAGCATCTTTGCACGGGACGTGCCCAAGCCGTGCTCAAGTCATGGAGGGACATGCCCAAGCCGTGCCCAAGCCGTGCCCAAGCCGTGCCCAGGCTTTGCTCCTGCCATGTCC
>VXAD01009461.1:284998-302934 GCA_013399195.1 Dicrurus megarhynchus
CACCCCCCCGCTCCTCCTTGATATTCCCTATATTCTTTTGCCTTTCATTTAATTTACCAGCTAAGCACAAAGAGTCAAGAAAAGCTTTATTGTTCCTGCGCTGGGAGAGCCTTAATTGGAGTGCAGTGATCAAATCATTACCTGGATAAGGCCGGGTTTCCCTGGGAATGCCGACCCTCGGCCCCAGCCCTGGTGGCACGGGCGCGTGGCCTCGGCTTCCTGCAAGTTTTTAGAGTCACCGTCTTTTTTTTTTTTTTTTTTTTTTNGTGGGTTTTTAATTGGAAGAGGATGGTGCCAGCGCAGGGATGAGGAGGTGCTGGAAGGATGGAGAAGGGATCCTCCATTATGCTGCCTGCCTGGTGGAGCTGGAATATCCCCCAGGATGTGCTGGCACAGCTGGGGTGTCCCCTCTGTCCCCCCGCAGTGACAACCAGAGCCAAGGCTGAGCTTTGAGGTGCCCAGAGAGAAGGTTTGGGATGTGAGGCCATCCGGCTCCAGGCTCTGTCCCTCATTCCCTGGCTCCTGGAGCCTTCCTTGGACTCTTCCCCTGCCCAATGGGACTTGGAGGAATTTTTATTTTAGAAATTAGGATCGGTTTGGGTTGGAAGGACCTTAAAGCTCATCTCCTTCCTCCCCCTCTGCAGGCGGGGACACATTCCATTAGCCCAGGTTGCTCCGAGCCCAGTCCAACCTGGCCTTGAATGCTTCCAGAGATGGGAATTGGAAGGAGCTGGATGGGAATTTTTATTTAAATTCGTACTTAAAAATAAACACTTGGACCTGACGGCAGCGCCGAGCGCCAGCCGGCGAAGGCAGGTTGCCACCAGCCCGCACGTGTTCCTGATCCAGGACCTGCTTTCCACCACGGGAACTCCTCCTCCTCTTCCTCCTCCTCCTCCTCCTCCTTCTCCTCCTCCTCCTCCCTGCTCCAGAGCCGGTGGGAAAGTCTGTGGCNGAGGGAGAAGAGTTAATCGTTGAAGCGGAGTATCTTGGAAGGGAGCGTTTTTTGGCTCTTCCCCTCTCTGTAAAACCAGCCTCAGTAATTCAGTTTTAAAGCATGAAAAAAGGGAGTTGATGAAATTCCACTATCAGCACTGAACCAATATGCAAAATATCTCGCCGAGAATCAAATAGCTATTATGTTTTCATTTCCATTTCAGCGTATTTGCTTAATGAAGAATAGACAGATCAGGCCAGCCGAGGGAGGCTGTGTGCGGTGATAACTGTGCAGGGCTCCCAGCAATCCCAGCAAGTGACGCTCCGCTCCTGCTCCGCGCTCCCTCTCCCTCACTCGCTTTTTTTTTTTTTTTTCCCCCTCTTTTTCCCCTTTTTAAAAATTTTTTTCCCAGCGATTCGTTTAACCCGCGCAGCTGGGAGCGCTGGCGGTGCATCCGTGGGGACCGGTGGACAGTGGGATGCTGCAGTGGGGTTGGGATGCATCCCAGGACACGATTCCGGGGTGCTGTTGGCCACCCCTCCTCCCCACGGGCACTGGGGGATGCCGTGGTCCCCAAACCCCACGGTTGGGTTTATGTGGAGCATCCCCATCTCCCTTGTGCTTGGGAATTTTTTGGGGTGGGATGCGGGATGCATCCAGGGACAGTGTGAGACGATTCCAGAATGCTGTTGGCTGCCAGGCATCCCCCTACCAGGTGTGACACAGCTGGGTTTGTGTGGAGCATCCTCATCTTCCTCATGGCTGGGCCCCTCGGTGCTTTGGGGTGGGATGTGGGTGGTCCCAGGATGCATCCAGGGACAGTGTGAGACGATTCCAGAATGCTGTTGGCTGCCAGGCATCCCCCTACCAGGTGTGACACAGCTGGGTTTGTGTGGAGCATCCTCATCTTCCTCATGGCTGGGCCCCTCGGTGCTTTGGGGTGGGATGTGGGTGGTCCCAGGATGCATCCAGGGACAGTGTGAGACGATTCCAGAATGCTGTTGGCTGCCAGGCATCCCCCTACCAGGTGTGACACAGCTGGGTTTGTGTGGAGCATCCTCATCTTCCTCATGGCTGGGCCCCTCGGTGCTTTGGGGTGGGATGTGGGTGGTCCCAGGATGCATCCAGGGATCACGGTGACAAGATTCCGGGCTCGCTGATTCCCCGTCATCCCTGTAGGCACGGGGGGGCACCGCGGTACCCGAACCCCAGCTGGATTTATATGGAGCATCCCCATCTCCTTCCTGGTCAGGGATGGACATTTCAGGGTGGGGTGTGGGTCATCCCAGGATGCATCCAGGGACCCCAGTGACGTGGTATTGGGATGCTGTTGGCTGCCCATCACCCCTGTAGGAACTCGGTGACACCACAGGACTCAGACCCCAGCTGGATTTACATGGGGCATCCCCATCTCTCTCCTGGCTGGGGATGGATATTTCGGGGTGGGATATGGGATGCATCCAGGGACCACGGATGGGATGCTGTTGGCTGCCCATCACCCCTGTAGGCCACGGGGCTGTGGCACCAAAGCCATGCCCATCCTGCTTCCCGCTGTTCCCGGGCAGGATGTGGGTGGTCTCAGCACCCTTGGGTGGGTGCCAAGTGCCCTCCTGGTCCCACCCGTCCCTTCCCAGCCCCGTCCACCCCTCCCTGGGCAGGCTGGAGGTGCCAAACCCTGGCGCAGGCGAGCGTCGGGTTAACTTTATCAGAAGCCCAAGAGCCGTGAAGGCGTGAAGGAAGAAATTAGCCTAACAATGTTTCATTTACAGCGGGAGAAACGATTTGTTAGCTGGCGATTGTTTCTGAATATTATCAGAGCCTTTTTAATTGTGCTGGAACTGAAATTAGCAGAATTAGAATAAATTGCCTTCCCTTCTCCGGCAGCCTCTTTATTCACGCTCATTGTTGTGTGCTTTGTATAGATTATGGGCTCTTTGTTCTGCTGCTGTAAATACACATGCCTGGAGTCACGGCGAGCAGCTGAGGTCTGCAGACGGGCTGGCCCCGCTCCGATCCCCCCCGTGATCCCCCGACCCCGCGCCCGGGTGGGGCCCCGGCAGCCCCCGGCACCGCGGGCGTCGTGCGGTGCCCAGCCACGTGTGCCGCCGGTGCTGGGCCTTGCTGTCGTGCTTGGGAGGGGGATGGGGATGCTGCGTTGCCATGGAAACGGCCGAGAGGGGTGGCAAGGCTGAGGGGTGTCCCCCGTGTGCACCCTCTGTGTCCCCCTGCAGCGTCATCCCCCTTTGTGTGCCTCCCCCATCAGACGAGGGGTGGTGGGGACCTTCTCTGGGGTCCCTTTTGGGGACGGGTGACGCCCCATCCGCGTGCCCCCCTGGCTGCCAGGCTCGTTCCCCTCGGTGCCTCAGGGAGGGGACACCTGGAGCGAGACACAGCCACCTCTGCAAGGGGACAGGGGACCGACCCCAGGGCGATGCTGGTCTGGGCCTTTCCCTTCCATTCCTGTGGGGTGTTTCCTCCCAGCATCCCGATTTCCCAGCTGGGAAAACCCCCTGGGGTCTTTTCCCTCGGGTTGTCCCCTCCTAACCGCCCTGTCCGTGTTCCCACAGGTTCCCTGGCAGCGATGGAGGAAGGCGAGGACGCCCCGGTGGGGGACAAGAGCCCCTCGGAGAGGGACGGGGCCGCCTCGGACCGCGAGGGCTCCGCCGAGCGCGACACCTGCAGCCCTCCCGGCAGTGACGGTGAGCCCTGGTGCTGTCCCTGCTGTCCCCTCCCCACGGGGACGGGCCCTGCTGGTGGGGCAGGCTGTTAATTAGCTAACGAAGCAGCCTGGCCACCCCTCGGGGCTGGTGGGTCAGTGACACCCCCGTGCCCCTGGGGGGTTCCATCACTCTGGGCAGCCTCTGGCCAGTGGCAGGACACCCTGGGGACAGCCCAGGCTGTGAAGTCGTGTCCCTTGGGGGATAAAGTGACCCCCTTGGGGTGTAGAGTCACAGAGTTTGGGGTACAAAGTGACCCTTCACAGGGATGTAAAGTGAGCCTTGGGGATAAAAAGTGACCCCTTTGGGTGCGAAGTGACCCCTTAGGTGCAAAATGACCCTCCCCCCTTCCCTGGGGTGCAAAGTCACATTCCCTTAGGGTGCAAAGTGTCCCATCCCAGGGATGCAAAGTGACCTCTTGGGGTACAAAGTCACGTCCTTTGGAATACAAAGTTCCTTTCCCCGCTCAAGATCTAAGTCACGTCCCTCCGGGTGCAAAGTTCCCCCACCCGGGACACAAAATCCCATCCCTTGGGCTACCAAGTGACTCCCCCAGGGTGCCCAGCAGCCCCAGAGGCCACAGGTGCTGGCCCTGGGTGGGCTGGGGGCACAGGGCCATCGGTGCCACTGTGGTGGCCATGCGGCCGCCAGGCTGCCGCCGTGCCGCGCTGTGCCGCGCCCCAAAGGTGGCTGCGGCTCAGGGCCGGGCTGAAACAGCCCCAGATATCCTTTAAGTTCCTTCCTGTGGAGGTGGGGGCAAATCCCAAGCAGTTAATGTTTGCAGTGCCCTTTGAGATAACCGCGCCGGGGCAAGGCTGCGCCGCCTCACCGAGCCCAGCCGCGGCTCCCGGCAAACCCCGCTGCCTCCCGCTGCTGCCTCTGGGGAGAGGTGTCCCCCAAAACCAGGGCAGCCAGGCCACGATGCACCAGGGATCTGCACCAGCTGGGGCAGGGGAGGACCCCGATAGCCGGGGTAGGGAGGGGACCCTGAGAGCTGGGACAGGGATGGACCCCGATAGCCGAGATAGGGGAGGGACCCAAATAGCTGGGACAGTCAGGGACCCCAAAATTTGGGGCAGGGAAGGGACCCTGATATCCCCAACAGATGAGAGATCCCAATAGCCAGGGCAGGGAAGGGACTTCAGTAGCTGGGGCAGGGGGGGGACCCCAATATTTGAGGCAGGCCAGGGACCCCAACAGCCAGGGCAGGGAGTGGACCCTGATAGCTGGAGCACAGAGAGACCCCGATTTCAGGGAAAGGACCCCAACAGCCAGGGCAGGGAAGGGATCCTACAGCACAGCAGGGAAGGGAGCCTGAAAATTGGAACGGGGAGGGCACCTGATAGCTGGAGCAGGGAAGGGACCCCAGTAGCTGAGTCAGGGAGGTCTCCCAGGCAAACTTTGCTCAGCGGTGGAGGGAAGCGAGGGCTCTTATCTGATGGGGGAGCAGGGCTGGGGGCGAGGAGCCGGAGCCGGGGCGCGGAGCTGCACCTGGCACTGGCCTGCCTCGATAAAGAGGTGATAGCAGAGATAAGGCCGAGCAGCAATAACGGCCACTAAAGCTTTCAGCGCGATGGATAAAAATCGATATGCCAGGCACTTTGATTTATAGCCAAAAATAATAGGACTTTTATACCCGGTGATTGATTTATTTGATGTTAATCATCGCGCTTATCACCTGTATTAATAATCTCCGATGGCGGTGACGTCACCGCTGGGCGGCCGCGGTGGCGCCGATCGATTGGGCTCCGCGCTGCCTGATCCGCCCGGGACGCCAAGGCAAACATGTACTTTGGGCACTAATCTGCCACACTGTCATATGCAGATTGGCCTTATCAGCCCATCTCCAGCAGCAGTTAATGGAGAAAATAATTGTTATCAAGTTGCTATGAATACGCCACCAATAGAGCTGCCAGGGGAGCGGGGCGCAGCCCGCTGGCGTGGGATGGCACCGCTGTGCCGCGGGCTTGGGGTGAGCTGGGGAGTCTTTGGGGTGGAGGGGCTTGGCTGGCCTGGTGGGGCGTTCCCAGGGGGATGTGAATCCCCTCCCTGTGCCCATCCCAGCCCTGGGTGTCGCCGGTCCGGTGGTCCCAGCCCCCATGGAATGCTGCCCCTGCAATTCCCTGCTCGTGACCTGCTGCCTTCCCCCTCCTGCTGCAGAGTCCAGAGACGCTCTGGAGAGTCCGAAGGAGCCGGACCAGCCGGATCCTGGAGAAAACCCCCAGGAGCCGGACACGTGGAACGGGCCAGGTGAGTCCCTGGTGTGTGTGTGTGTGTGGCTGCTCAGCCCACTCCATCCCAGTGTCCTGAGTGGATCTGCTGGAGCGACCCTCAAGCATTCACCTCCTCCTGCAAACACCAGTGTGAGGAGGACTGGGAGCACTGGGAGCCGGGCAGGCTGCACAGCCCAGAACTCCTGCTGGAGGCGATGGTTGTCACCCCCCACGTCCCCGGGGCGCTGTGGGGATGGTAAAAGCGGATTTGGGAGCAGCAGGGATGCCATCCCCACAGCTGGCATCGCGCTCCCTGCCACTGGCAGGGTTTGGACCCGTCCTGTGTCGCACCAGGGCTCTTCACCAACATCCTGGCAACCACAAGAGCGATGCCGGGGCGGTTTGGTGATGGTTATCAAAACCCCAAGGAGCGAATTCAGCCTCTATCTCCCCCTGGTATCTCCGCGGGCACCGGCGAGGCCGGGCTGGCCCTGTGGGCACCCCCAGCCCTATCACCCATTATCTCCAAAGCCACGGGCTTTACGGGGCTGTGCCACGTGGATTCACAGAATCACGGAATGCCTGGGGTTGGAAGGGAGCTCTGGAGATCCCCCAGCCCAAGGCAGGGGCACCTGGAGCAGGTGGCACAGGAACACATCCAGGTGGGTTTGGGATGTCTCCGGAGACTCCAAAACCCTCCCTGGGCAGCTGTTCCAGGGCTCTGCCACCCTCCAGGGGAAGTTCTTCCTCACGTTGAGGTGGAACTTCTTGTGGTTTTGTTCACGGCCATCACTCCTTGGTTGGGGTTGTGGGTTGTTCCACTGGGAACGGCTCCTGGCAGGTGGATGGGGATGGGACCAGGGGAACCTGAGACCCCCACGGCTGGGTGGATGTGCCACATTTCGGGCCCCGTTGGTGCTGCCCACACCCTGCTCCTCCCAGGGGAGCTCCTGGCTTTGGGGTAGGGAAGCGGTGACCCCGATAACAGGGCAGGGATCGCCCTTTGGGGATGGATGCACCGGGCGGCTCCCGCTGTGTCCCCAAGGCCACCCGGCTGCGGGTGCTGGAGGAGGCCTGGGAAGCGGCGGCTGCCAGCGCACGTGCTCCTGCAGCTGCCCAAATCCCCACAGCCCGGCGGGAGCCCTGCTCCCCCTTCCCGCCCGGCCGAGGGGAAGCTCCTGCCGGCCCCGCTGATATCCCGGCCCTTCCTGCGTGCCGGGCAGGAAGGAGCTGCGAGGCCACCCCCGGCTCCTCCTTATCTGCTCCCCAGCCCTTTGCCCCCGGCGCTGCCGGGATCCCGGAGCGGGGCAGGAGGGGGCTGCCGCTCCAGCCCCACGGATCCCCCCGTTCCCTGTGGGGTCACCCCGACACGCAGCCCCTCATCCCCAGCTCCCGAAAGCAGCCGGGCAGCCTGGCCGAGGCCGTGCCTCCCCTTCCCCCCTCCTCCCTCTCGGAGCGAGTTATTTGCATTCTTTATGTAAAAGAGATTTTATTATCGGCCTCTCGCAGCCCATCTCTATTCTGGTAATTGGAGTGGTGTTAATTTCGGCGTGGCTGGGAGTCGCTGGCGGGCCGGCGATGCCGCGCCGATAGGGTGTTCCTCTCGCACCAACCGCCACGATAGCCCCGGCTATCAGGAGCTCTGCAGGCTCGGCACTTATCAGGGATGGAGCTGGCGAAAAGGGAAGCTCGGAGCAGCCTGAGTTTTCTGCTTTATCTGGCAGGATCCGCCGGGTGTCAGCCATGGCAGCCGCGAGGATGCGCCGCGCCGGGGGGAGGGGGAGGCCGTTGTTCGCGCCCCGCGGGGCCTCCCCGTCCCCTGGGCGGTTTTGGGGGGTCACTGGGTCACCCCCGCTGTGGGTTGGTGCTCCCTGAGGTGTTCCCGCTGTTCCAGAGGGGATGTGGCCTGCCAGAACCTCGCCCTGGGGCTCCCCGGCCCCACGTGGCAGGAGGGAGAAGGGGGATCTTGGTTTATCTTTGAAATGACCTTGTTCCCTGGAGGGGGCTGCGGCTCATCCGGCTGATGGGCAAATTCCCGGGAGCTGGAGGCTGAAATCCTCAACCTGGAAGCCTTTATGGATGTGCCACCCCTTCATCCAGGGTGCTGGGACATCCTGGCTCGGTTCTGCTTCCCAATGGGATCACGGGATGGAGCATGGCCATGCTTTGCGCTCACTCCACCCTCTGGCGGGGCTGGAGACAGGATGTCCATCCTTCCCAGATTCCCCCAAACCATCCCAAACTCCCCCAAACCCTTCCCCACAGCCTCAGGTTTCCATCTTTCCCACTCATTTTGGTTTGCTCTGGAGAAGGGCCGGTAGCAGAGAATTTCGGGAGCAGCCACAGCCTCTGACCCCCATCCCAGGGCTGTCCCATCCCATCTCACCCCATCCCTGCCCAGCCAACCTCAGCAATTCCAGCCAGTTCTCCCAGAAGGATGAGATGAAAAGCTCTGGCATATTTCACATGGAGCTGGGGCAGGAATGAAGCAGAGCAAAGCCCTGCTGTGGGACAGGCTGCTCAACCACACGATGAGCCACCAGAGAATTCCCACTGGGAGCTGCCGGAGTGCTGCAGCCCCTGGGAATCCCAGATTCTTGCCTTTCCGCCATGTGGGATGAAGCTTTTTTGTGTTTTTCCCTGTGGGAACACCACGGGCAGGGACGGGATGGAGGAGCTGTGACCAAACCCTGGGTGGCTTCTGCGTTGTCCCAGCCAGCCGTGTCCCACCAACTTCCCAGGGAATTCTTCACCCCTTCCCCATACCGGCATCACAATTCACAGCCCCACCTTGCTGAACCCCAAGCCCTGCTGCTGTCTTGCCTGTTTGGGCTTTATTTAATAATTAATTCCTCATTATTCAATATTAATTTAATATTAATATTTCCTCTGGGCGGTAACGATGGCTCCGGGTTGATTACAGAGCTCCGGCTCCTCTCCCGATCCCTCAAACCCATCCTCACCCCCCCATCCTCCGTATCGGGATGGCACAGAGCAACTCCTCATTTTTTTGGTGCATCTAATTAAAACTCCCAACTCCTTTTTTTCATTCCCCCCTTTTCCCCCCAGCTCCCCCTCCCCCTGTGCTCCCACTCCCCTTCGGTTGTGTTTATCTCCCGCGTCAATAATCTCCGGCTGCCCGGAGTTTGTCTGGAAACCTCGAGGTTTATTATCGGGGCGAGCAGGGCACAATGGGGGGGACGGCTCGTCCGGGGCAGGGGGGGGGGACATGGCCCCCGCCACGTCTGCCCCATCCCTCCCCCTCCACCCTGGTATGTGTGGGTGGGAAAAATTATTCCAGCTATTCCGTTTTATCGCTGGGAGCGGAGCAGCGCAGAGCGGTGTTTGTGGGAGATTGCTGGGGGATGGGGGGAGTGGGGATTCAGGGAATTAGCACCCCCACTGTCCCAAATCAGGGGGTGCCCAGCACCCTGACGTCCTCCCCCTGCCCGGCTCGTGTCCAGCAAATCCTCCAGCCAAAGGCAGCGGGATGGGGGCGATCCCAGCAGTGCTGGTGGCACCTGTCCCGGATTTGGGACGTGGAAGAGCACCTGTCCCTGCTGGGGGATGTCCCACATGTCCCTGGGTCTGGGGTCGCTTCAGGGTGGAGGGGACAGTTTGGGGACACGGATATGGTGAAGGGATGCTCCGACTGGCTTGGGGACGTTGCTGAGTGGAAGATGATCAGAGCAGTTTGGGGACACAGCTGGGATGGAGGGATGCTCAGGGTGTTTGGGAGCACTGACAGTGTGGAGGGATGCTTGGGATCCTTTTGGGGACACTAACAGGGTGGAGGGTTGCTCAGGATATTTGGGAACACTGACAGTGTGGAGGGATGCTCAGGGTGTTTGGGAACACTGATAGGATGGAGGGATGCTCAGGATCCTTCTGGGGACACTGACAGGGTGGAGGGATGCTCAGGCATCTCTGTTCCCATCTCCCTTCCATTTTCCCTCGGGAAGCAGAGCAATGTCTCACACTGTTGTGGTGAGAGCCCTGAGGGCGATGCTGCCAGCCTGGTGCTGATTGACAGCTGTCAATCACTCCCCTCGCTGCTCTGCCCTGGCTGGATCTGAGGACCAATGGGGATTTGGGGCTTGGACCCCCCTCCTCCATCGGGGTCCCCCTTCCTGGGGGTTCTCCCATCCCCCTGCAGGCACTTGGGGCTGTGGCAGGGACCCTCCCTGCGGTCCCCTCCCCTTTTCCGGACGGGATATCTTCCCTCTGCATCGGCTCCGGGGGCCCCTGCGTTCCCCTTCCTCCCCCTCTCCGGCTTCCTGCCCCCCCAGTGCCCTCTTCCCACTGCCTGGGCAGAGCTGGGGGGTCCTGGCAGTGCCAGGAGAGGGGACAGAGCAGGGACAGGGTGTCCCTGGCACAAGGGTCCCACCACCCTGGCAGCCCTGGGGATGCCAGGAAGTTTTCCTCCTTCCCATCCTTCCTGAGTGCTTTCTGGTGTTTTTCCCAGTGTTTATTCCTGTCCCCAGCCCTGTGGTCACAGGTCCCGTGTGTTTCCTGGTCCTCCCTTGTGAGGAGGACCCCTGGGAGCAGGGGCTGCCTTGGGATGGGGCATGGGAACGCCTTGGGATGGGGTCCATGAGTGGGGACAGAGCAGGGACAGGGCACCCCTGGCAGAGAGGTCCTGGCAGTGCCCGGGAAGGCAGGAAGTTTTCCTCCTTCCCATCCTCCCTGAGCCTTTTCTGATCTTATTCCCAGTGTTTATATCCGCATCCCCGCAGGCACGGGTGCCAGTTATTTCCTGGGGTGGGAACCCCTTGGGATAGGGACCCTCTGGAGACAGGGACCCCCTCCCAGCCCCATCCCAGCAAGGCACAGCAACAGCCCAAAGGCAACTGTCCCGGCAATGCTTATCAGCCCATCCTGCTGGGGCAGGGCACCCCAGCTTCCGTGGGGCAATCCCGGGGGACACGTGGCACGGCCGGTGCCGCCCCGCTGCCAGCGCCTGCCAGCTGTGCCCCACAGCTGGCGAGCGGGGAGCCAGCCGTTTTGGGGTGCAGCTCCCCCCCCGTTGTGTGTCCAGCCCCCCTGTCCAGCCCCCCCGGGGCCGGGTGGTGCCCGCTCCGGGCGCGGGGCAGGGCCCGGCTGCTCCATTATCCGGGGGCAGGGTTCAGCCCGATAAGGAGTCGCTTTTGGACTCGGGCAGCAAACAATCAATAAGTGGCAAGCGATGGGCAGGAGAGATAAAGGCGGAAATCCCCCCTCGGATCCCGCCCCGCCGAGGCGTCCCCAGCACCCCAAACCGGGGGGCAGAGCCCAGCTCTGCCACAGCCAGCCCCTCTCCATCCGCAGAGCAAGCCCAGGCTGAGCCCAAGCAGGCGCAGCCCAGCAAGGCTCGATTTAAACCCTCCTCACTCCTTTGTCGTCCCCAAGGCTGCCCTGATTACTCGAGCACCCGGGACGGCAAAGCCGGGATAATCTCCTTAGCCCCTTTGGAGAGATTTCCCTTTGTGAGCGGAGGTGAAGAGTGGAGATGCTGCGTGTTCACAGCTTAAGACTCTTCCCAATCGGCTCCCTCCATCTTATCGGAGCGGTGCCATCACATCATTGCAGTAGTTGAGTTGTCAGGATTTATTCCTTCCGCCGCGCTCTCGCCGCGTCTAAAAACAGCAGCTGGGGCCGGGACGGGGCTGCCGGGGGGAACTGGGGGGAACCGGGGAGAACCAGGGCTTCTCCAGCTCAGATTTTCCTGGGCAGGAGTGGGAGAGCCACGGGAGGTTGGGTACCCACTGATGAATCCATCCCTCCATCCATCCCTCCCTTCCTCCCTCCCTCCATCCATCCCTCTCTCCATCCCTCCATCCATCCATCCCTCCCTTCCTCCCTCCCTCCATCCATCCCTCCATCCCACTGCCAGCCCAGCTCCTGCAGCCACCCACATTTGCTCCTGGATGTTCCGGAGATGCAGCCCCATCCAGGCACCCACATTTGCTTTCCTTGCAGGAGGGAAGGGCAGAGGGGCCCCAGACAAACCTGCCCATCCCAGCCCATCCCATTCCAACCTGCTCCCGCATCTCTTCGCCTCAACTGCATCCAAATGAACTGTTCGGCCCCTTGGCAGGGATCTGGGCTCAGAGGTCCATCTGTCTGTCCATCCCTCCATCCCTCCATCCCTCCATCCCTCCATCCCCATTTCCCAGTCTCTCCATCACCAGGGCTGGGGCCGGATCTGGCACCTGGCCCCCTGGGCTGGCACAGGGCACTGAATTTAATCGGAACAAGGCGGCTGATCCCGGGATGTGATCCCGTGACACACCGAGAGCAGTATTTATCCTGATAGTATCCAGGCAGCTGCAAACACTGCAGGGACCTCTGTGCCCGGATGCCCACTGAGGGGCAGAGCCGCTGGTTTGGATGTGGTTCAAACCCTCCGGATGCAGCTGAGGCAAAGGGATGCGGGAACAGCTTGGAACGGGATGGGCTGGGGTGGGTGGGTTTGTCCAGGGACCCTCTGCCCTTCCCTCCTGCTCACGCCCACAAGGAAAGCAAACGGAGGTGCCTGGATGTGGCTGCACCTCCAGAGCTTCCAGGAGGAACTGGCCCAGCTCCGAGCTGCTCCGGGCAGTGCCGTTCATCTCCCTGGCCGTGGGGATGCTGTGGTCAGCGTGTCCGTGGGCTCGGGCCGTTCATCTCCGTCACACCCCGTGCTGGAGGAAGATGCAGCCCCTTGGCTCTGTGATGCCTCCCTGGAATTGTGCATCCCCACGGGCTTCCTCCCTCTGCGGCGCCCACCCTGGACCCTCGGGATGGGCGGGAATGTGGGTGCCGGCCGTGCCAGCTCGGCCATCGATTGCCTGGTGGCCACGGGGTGGTGACAGGATTAATCTTTGCTCCCAGCACAGCTCGGCCGATTCCTTTGGAATCTCTCCATGGGGAGATAAACCAGGAGCAGCCCCGTGGTCCCGGGGTCTGTGTCACACCAGGCAGGTGCACCTGGCTCTCCGGGGGCTTTTCCCCCTTCCTTCCTTCCTCCCTCCCTCCCTTCCTGCTGCTTTTCTCTGTGCCCCAAAGCAAACAGGCTGGTCCCTGCCCAACTTGGTTAATGAGCTGGGAGATAAGCCCTGCTCCCGTGATAACGAGGGACCGATGGCCAGGTGAGATACCTGGGGGGTGTTCACCTGCCAGGGGATCCCACAGGGAGCTGCAGCCCATGGACTTTGCTCCAGGACACCCCAGGGGCTGGCAGCAGCTCTTCCCCACCCTGCGGGCAGTGGGATGTGCCCGGATCCACGGTGGGATCGCTCCCTGCAGCCTGGTGGTCCCCACGTGGGGACACGGCTTGCCAGCCCTGGGCTTTGTTCCCTGTGTGGAACACGCAGCATCTCCCAGCCCTCCCCATCGTTTTCCCAGTTCCCACCCAGCGGTGCCGTGTGTTTAGCTGGATAAATCATCTTTTCCCTCCTTTTTGCCCTCTCTGCGTTAACGTGGGTGCAGCACAGGGGCTGTGGCAGCATCCCTGGCTGGCACAGGGACCCCCATCCCGCCGGAGGAGCTCTCAGCACCGCTGAGCTGGGGTTCAGCCCCGTTGGTGGGGTTCCAGCACCCCGTTTTTGGGTGGGTGGGGGCCGCGGCCGCGGGGCGCTGGCGGGAACGGGGCAGGCTCCGGCAGCACTATTTTTGTCCCCCTGTCTGGAACGGTTTTCTCTTTATCAGCGCCTGCGTGTTTTCTCTGCTGGGGATTGATACACACAAGATGAAGTGCTCTGACATGGGAAGTGTCAGGCGAACGCTCTTATCTCGGAGACATGGTCTCCTGACCCAAACGCCGCTGATTACCAGTGAGACGGGCAAGGGGGGGCACCGAGGGGGGGCACCCAGAGAGGGACGTGGCCGTTGGGCTCCGCTCCCCAAAAGCAGCCGGGATATTTGGGGTGGCAAAGCCAGAGGGGAGCCAGTGCTGCTGGGGCTCTCCTGGGGGTTTAGGGGTGGAGGGGAGGGTGGGCAGCTCGGGGGTGCTGAGGCTGGAGGCGGCCCAGCACCCCGGCAGCACTTTGGGAATCTGATGAGAGGGCACTGGAAATGTGGGAAAATGTGAGGGTCCGACTGCCCCACTCAGCCCCGAGGCCACTCTGGTGGTCACTCTGCTGCCTGCCTGCCCCCAGGGAACACGGGAAGGCCCAGCTGGACAAGGAGCTGCTGCTGCCCTTCCTCAGGGTCAGTGTGTGCCAGGGAATAAATCCCAACAGCTCCTCAAAGGCCTCATTCCTCCTCCTCCTCCGTCTCCCTGGGCTGAGGTGGAGCTGATGAGGAAATGGGCAGGGGGATGCAGGGGAGGAGGATGCCAGGGATGCGGGGGATGTAGGGTGGGAGGATGCCAGGGATGCAGGGGATGCAGGGCAGGAGGATGCCAGGGATGCAGGGGATGCAGGGCGGGAGGATGCCAGGGATGTGGGGGATGCAGGGTGGGAGGATGGCAGGGATGCAGGGCAGGAGGATGCCAGGGATGCAGGGCAGGCACAGCCCGTGCCACCCTCATTCCCCAAAACCCCTTTGCAGGGATGAAACCCCAGCTAGAAGCAGAGCCAGGATCTCCACGGCCAGGGTGGCTTTGGGAGCGTTCCCAGGCTGTGGCAAAGGGAAGGCAGGGCAGGGGAGCTGTGGCAGAGCCCGTCACCAGCAGTGCTGGGGGCTGTGGCCCAGGGATGGAGGGTGGCACGTGCCCGAGCACAGGGACCAGCCTGGTGACCCCAAACACCTCGGGGACCCTGGACACCTTCCCAGACCTCCCAGTGGGCAGCGGGTTTTGCCGAGGTGGCAGCGGCTGCTCCCCTGGGACGTGCTCCGAGCAGTCCCCAGTGGCCCGGGGTGGCCGGAGGGGACCCGCGGGTGGCAGTGGCACCTGGGTGATCGCAGGTGACACCACCCAGCGCTCCCAGTCGCTCACCTCAGCTCACCCCAGCGCCAGGAGGATCCAGATGTCAGCCCTGCTAATAAACACATCAGATTTCAATCTCCGCAGCCATGGGATCGCTTTATCCTCCCCGCGCTCCCGGCTCCAAAGGCAATTTTGCCTTCAGGCAGCGCAGCCTCCTCCCTGCCCGCGGCACCCGGGACCGGCTGCATCCCCTCAGCGCTTTAGGGGGCTCTTTGTCCTGGAGCGGGGGGTGATCCTGGCGGGGCTCGCAGCATTCCCGGCCGCGGACGGGCCGCGTTTGGCTCGCTGTCCCCGGGGAGCGGCTCGGTTTTGGGGGGCGGCAGGCGTCGAGGGGCAGGCAGCGCATCCATCTGGGTATTGGTTACCTGCCATCTTATCTGCGCTCCCAAAGACAAAGGCACAGTTAAAACATTTTCGAGCAGCCTTCATAGCGTATTAACATGTTATCTAACCCATTAAACCAGAGCCTTATCAGATAATCAAAGCCATTAAGCCCTGAAGCTGCTGCGACTTTGGGTGCGGGGATGGGAAACGCTCCTTCCACTCCGCCGTGCCGGGCCCGGACCCCCCGGGCCGTGCCGGGACCCCCCGGAAGGGGATGGATCCCCCCCCACGGGACACCCACCAGCAGCTCCCGGCTCCAGCTGGGTGCCCGCATCCCCCGGGGTTTGGGGTGCTGCAGGCCCTGCAGGGGGGTTCGAGGTGCGTCCCGCTGAGGCTGTGCCTGTCTCCCCGCAGATGAGCTGCATCTGGAGGTGCAGGATGGGCAGAGACGGGTGCGGACCCGCAGGAGCCTCCCCGAGGGCTTCTCCTGGGGCCCCTTCCAGGGCAGCATCCACAGCGAGCCGGCATCGCCGGGGCACGGCGACACGGTAAGGAGCGCCCTGACGGCACGGTGGCGGGGGAAACGAGTCCTCTTTGGGCAGGATTTTTCCTGCCTGAGCTCCTCACCCCCTGGGAATCTCCCGGTTTGGGTGCCCAGGAGGTTTCCCTGCGAGAGCATTCCCGCAGGCAGGGGACAGGATGCTGCCACCCCCTCTTGTCCCTTGGTGGCACCTGTCGCCTCACACAGGAGATGGGATCTGGCTGTCCCACCCTGGAGCTGCTCCCTGGGGACCCAGGTTGTGCCTGGAAAGGACCAGCAGCCGTGGGGAAGGGGCAGGAGAGGAGCACTGAGGGGACGCCGGGGGCTGGTGGTTGTTGGTGGCCATTGGTGCCATCACGGGGGGAGCCCCAGAGGAGGGGGGTGCCCGTGAGTGTGACCATGGGTGTTTCTGGGCTCTGGATCCTCCATCCCAGCCACATCCTTCCCTCCACATCCCCCCCCCGAGCCGCACACAGGCAGCTCCAGCCCAGGATCCTCAAGGCCTGGCTCCATCCCCACCTCTTCCTCCTCCTCCTCCTCTTCTCTCCTTTGCTCTGTTCTTTTTCTTCCTTTTCTTTTCNAAGCTCAGGCCCGTTTATCTTTGCTGAATTAAATCCTTGATTAACCCTTATCTGCCCAGTTTGGCTCCCTATCTCCCGGTTGGCGCCGTGTGTCCAGACACCCGGTACAGGATGATTGATTTCCCGAAGATATGCGCGGCTTTTTTCTGATACTTCATTTATTGTCTAAATATTTTTGCTCCCATTTCAGCAGCTCCCTTATCGAGCCCGGCTGATGATTCCCAGCCCTGCTCTCCTCTGCCACTCTCCTCGCTCCCTATCTCTGCTCAGGGAAGGGAGGAAGGAATCGCAGCCCCATCCCTGATAGGGGCTGTCGCCCTCAGGTCCCTCCGTCTTTGTTGCTGGCGGCGGTGGGGGGGTGTGCAGGGGGTCTCCCCCAAATCCTGCCCAGCTCTGCTCTTCATCTCCATGGGGGAGATGATCCCAGCCTGGGCTTTTAGTGGGAGCTGGGAGCACTGGGTGGCTTTGATATTCCGTGGCGCGGAGCACCGTGTGTGCCCATCGCCTGCTGGTGGAGAAGGAGAAAGAAGAGGAGGAGGGAGAAGAGGAGGAGGAGGAAGAGAAGGAGGAGGAGGAGGAGGAAGATGCCTGCCCGCCCCCTGCTGATCACACAGGGTTCCCCCAAAAGATCCTCGCTGGGGGAGGTGTGGAAACCCTCAGGCAGACAGCTCAGGGATGCCAAGGGAATGTGAAGCCCCTCTGGGACTGTCCCCCGAGTCCATCCGTGGCCCATGCCCCCCCCAGGCCGGGCTGCAGCGAGGGCAGGGGCCGTGCCGATGCGCCATCCCGGCGGATGCGGAGCAGATAGGGTTTCCGATGGTTATCGGCCGGTGTGGAGCGGAGACAGCGACCTCTTTGTTCCAGGGAGAACAAGGAAGGGCTTTACGCCGGGGCTGGGGCCGCCGCGGGGAGCCGGGGTGGGCACCCTGGGGTGCCGGGAGCACCTTGGGGTGCCGCAGGGTCCTGGGCAGCGCAGGGACCCCCCTCCGTTGGGGGTACCCGCCGGTCTCCCCATGCCCAGAGCAAAATTCCAAAGGGACCCTGCCCTCCCCGAGGGCGCCTCGCCCACGGGGTGCCAGCGGTGCCCATCCCCATGCCCCGTGCTGGGGGTCCCAAAGCCCCCAGCCCCATTTCGGGTATCTACAGGGGCGGGTGGGTTCCCCCACCACTGTGGGAGGTGCACACCCCTGTGCCAGTGTGTGACAGCCCTGTGCCAGTGCCTCACCCCTGTGCCAGTGTCACAGCCCTGTGCCAGTGCCTCAGATGTGTGTTGGGGGCTTTATCACGCTGCCAGCACTCGGCTCCTGGCAGTGATAAGGCCCCAACCGGCTGCGACTGTCAGGCTGAGTTGGAGGGGTTGGAAATATTGGGATGGATAATTAGATTTCATATCGTTACTGCAGCAGCCATCGGAGGATCAGGGAGATTAATTTTCCCCCCCCCTTATGCTCGTTAATATTCATTAGAATGCGGGGAGGCAGAGCGGGGCATGGGCTGAGCGGGGAGCACCGTGACCCCCCCCAGCAGCCCCTCAGTGTGACCCCAGCGGGTTTTGGGGAGCGCTGTGACCCCCCTGGCAGCCCCTCAGTGGGACCCTGGTGCTGACCCCCTGTCCCTGCCCCGCAGAGCCCCCCCGTGACGCTGGTGCTGGGGGACGAGAGCTGCTGGCTGTCCCGCCTGCCCCTCGTGCCCGGAGAACCCGATGCCAACGCCGTCATCTACAGGAAGGGTTG